>CATIWC010001037.1:0-302145 GCA_948472305.1 Vicia faba
ACCATTTTGCATTGTTTATGGGTGATTGAAAATCAAAGGTAAACTAACTACTTCAAAATTTTCTTATATTTTTGTTCTATTTGAGTTGAACCCTAAAACCCCAATTTGTTTTAAAAAAGTAAATTTTCAATTTCTCATAAATATTTTCTTTACAATAAATTGTTCTTATTATTTTCTTTATAGAGTGAATAGCTAATTTTAATGGTTTCATTGTTCTCTTTATAGGATGAAGAAATTTTTTCCTGTGCTTCCTAGAGACAAAGCTACTTCTTTGGTAAATCTAGAAGCATCGGAAACTCAACATCCAAGTGAGAGTATTAAAGTTGTCGATTATGAATTGTTGGAAACCGATCCAGGAATTAGGCCTCCAATTTCAAGCTATCATCCTGACATCCAAAATGAGGTAAGGAAAGCTTATTTAAAAATAGGTCGTCATAAACCTCCTTACAATTTTGTTTACCCTTGGTCTGTTCAAGGTAATCAAAGACGTAGATTTTGCAAAAATTGGTTTGATTTGTATGATTGGATTGATTATAGTGAATCTAAGGACCTGGCATTTTGCTTGCCATGTTTTTTGTTTAAGAATGTCTCTAAATACGGAGGAGATCACTTTGTGACATAGGGGTTTGGTGATTGGAAGAATTCTCACAGATTGGCTAATCATGGAACTTCTTCCAATAGTCATATTGATTGTGTGCATATGAGTTACGCTCTCATGAACCCAAACCAAAGTATTAAGGCTGCATTTGTTAATCAAACTAAACAAATGAATTCTGAATATCGTGTTCGTGTAAACACATCTCTTATAGCTACTAAGTTTCTTTTGAGGTGTGGCATGCCATTTAGAGGGAGTGACGAGTCCTTTAACTCTTTATTTAAGGGGTCATTTCTTGAGTTGGTGGACACTCTAAAGGAAATTAACCCAGAGATAGCTAAGGTAATAAATTGTGCTCCAGGAAATAACTTTATGATTGCCCCTAAGATTCAAAAGGACCTTGCTGCTGCTTGTGCATGTGAAATAACTAAACAAATTGTATGTGATATTGCGGATGATGTGTTTTGTGTTTTGATTGATGAATCCGGCGACGTTGCTGGTAAAGAACAAATGGCTGTTGTTATTCGCTATGTTAATAGTGATGGTTTGGTAAAAGAAAGGTTTCTTGGGATTGTTAGTGTTAAAGAAACAAGTGCTAAGTCACTTAAGGAGGCACTTGAGAAGTTGTTGTCTATTAATGGCTTGAGTTTATCTAGTATAAGGGGGCAAGGATATGATGGAGCTAGCAATATGCGAGGTAAGTTTGGTGGTTTGAGAACTTTAATTCAAAATGAAAATCCATCAGCTTATTATGTGCATTGTTTTGCCCATCAACTTCAATTAGCACTTGTTGCATGTGCTAAGACTCACAAAGATGTTAGTGGTTTTTTCGGTAAGGTCAATATGCTTGTTAATTTCATACGGTCTTCTAACAAGAGACAAGAATTGCTTCGGGACAAACAAGTATCTCAATTTGCTAAATTGATTGAAGAGGGTGAGATAGAGACTGGTAGTGGATTAAATCAAGAATCGTCTATTGCTAGAGCGGGTGAGACTCGTTGGGGTTCCCACTTTAGGACTCTCACTAGTTTGATGACTTTATATGGTGCCATTATTGAGGTACTTGAAGAAGTCTGGAAAGATACGTCATTTGAAAAATATGGTGAAACTATGCTTTTGCTAGATGTGCTTCAGTCCTTTGATTTTATTTTCATGTTATACATGATGGTTGAGATTTTAGGATTTACAAATGATTTAAGTGTAGTGCTACAAAAGCGTGATCAAGATCTTTTGAATGCTTTATCACTTGTCAAAGCCACCAAATAGGAATTACAAGAAATGAGAAATGATGGATGGGAAGAACTTATATCTAAGGTTATGGAAATTTGCAATAAGCATGATATTGATGTGCCTGATTTGGATGCAGCGTACGTGCAAGGGAAGAAACCTAGACGACATGCTATCACTTCTAGTGTTTCTAATTTGCATCATTATAAGCATGATTGTTTATGTAGTGTTTTAGATTTGCAGTTGCATGAGCTCAATGCTAGGTTTGATGAAGAGAATACTGAACTTTTACAATGTGTTTCATGTTTGAGTCCCTCATCATCATTTGAATCTTTTGATGTGAAAAAATTATTGAGGATGGTTGAACTTTATCCAAATGATTTTGTAGATGTGCCGGAAGTGGCGGTACGACATCAGCTTCAGAATTATGTTAGAAATGTTCGATGTGATCCAAAATTTGCAAATTTAAACAGACTTTCAGATCTTTGTGCAAAACTTGTGGAAACAAAAAAATGCAACACTTTTGATATAGTTTATAAGCTTCTGAAGTTGGCTTTAGTCTTGCCAGTAGCAACTGCGAGTGTGGAACGTGTTTTTTCAGCTATGAAGTTTGTGAAGAGTCAGCTATGTAACAAAATGGGTGATCAATAGTTAAATGATCGTCTTGTAACTTTTATAGAAAGAGATGTTCTTGGAACAATTAACAATGATGTTATTTTAGCTCATTTTCAAGAAATTGATACTAGACGGTTTTCATTGTAAATACACTTCATCAAACAATATTATTTTTTATTTTCAATATATTTTAGTCGATAATTTCTTTTATGTTTACCCACACCAATATATAAAGTCTGGATCCGCCCCTGCATGTGGATGCAAATAAATGATATTGAATGAAGGTGAAATGATTGGAAGGTAAAGGTCAAAGAAAAACTATATAAACAAGGAAATTCTCTAAGAAACAGATGAAATGAAATTCTCATGGTTTTCAAATTATCTGGTTCTTTGAAAAAAATTGATGGAAATACGGGATAAAATTTAGGGTATGACACAATGCAGTCGCCATTAAAATTTATTTTTTAAGGGAAAACGTCGATAAAAATCTAAAAGAATAAAAAGATAGTCATGACAACCAAATTCAGGTTTGAGAGTGGATTATACACATGGAAGATTTTAGCAATCCACGACATCCGTTGTAACTAACGAGAACCATCTAATTTGTTTTGTAAAATTGATATTAGCCTAAGGTATTTTTGATTTTTCTTCTAATTATTATGACATATTTACAAAAAAGAAATAAATGAAAAAAAGTTTTTTATTAGGGTATTTGAGGAGACTTTGAATCTCGCTCCTATGTATCCCTAAATTCGATAGAGAACTCAAAGCTACGTAGTTTTGGGTAGAAATTGTTTATTTAATAGTTGATTTTAATTTTAAAATCATTTTTAGTCGCGTTTGAGAGGTAAAAAGACTCGATGATAGATATAAAAGACTCGCACATTGGAATTGAATGTTGATTTAAGAAACATGGTCGCACATGGATGAAAAATGAATTTAATTGGTTGTAGTTTCTTTTCAGAAAAAGACGAGTATTTAAAGGCAAGTTATACGACTTGTATTCAAACACTCGGGAAAAAAGCGGTATTCATCCAATTAATTATTTTTATCTAATTTGTTTAAAAAATATTTGATATGGATTGAGTCATGATTCTTTAATGGATGACAAGTATTCGAAAGACAGTGCAACATCTCATTTTCTAAGTATGACATGTTGAAAGTTATTAAGAGAAAGTAAGTGGACTAGTTAGAATCAAAAGAGATTATTGGAAATAAACCAAATGGCATTGTTATGAGTATGACTTAGTTGAGGGGAATTTTGGTTATTGAACATGAATTGCATGGAATCTAAGTGGCATGTTTGGTGGATGTCACAAATCAGATTTTTTGTGTGGGAAGAGAATAGATAAAGAGAATGAAGAAGTCTTGTTTTCTCTCTACCAAGCTTCATTTACGTACTCTATGGACATCCTACACATATCAGGTTATAACTTCTTATTCACAGGTCTGTTTTGATAAATTTTTGAAATTCTGGAATCTACATAAAATTCCCTTCATTTTGATATATAATTTCGCGTCAGGGAGACCTGTATTGAAGAATAAAAAGGCGTTTGGAGGTTGGTGTTTCTTGCTAAAAATGAGAAGTATGGTATACGAGATTGTTGGGCTTAGAGGTGAGCTTGTGGTCAAGAAGGGAGTGCAAGGGAAGCATATTCATACTTCTAACCTCCAATTGGTGTAAGGTGAGTCTCATAGTTAGAGACTTGGGAAAAAAGTGTTTGGGGACTATTTAGGAACAAGGGTTTGAGCTAAATATCCATAATAATCCATGTTCATGCATAATTCTGACTCTATTCTGGTAAATATGTGTAGATGCATCATGAACATAACCTGTATGTTACTAAATTCCATTTACATGTGAAGATTTTGGGGTATGGGACCCAAGATTTTATTGCTGTTTTTCTGATTTTTCTTTACTTTGTGAAGTTTGCTTAGCGAACTCTGTGTTCGCGTAGGGAATTGTTCGGTTAACAAGAATGTTTGTTCTTCTGTGTTTTCTTAGCGAACTGTGTTCTCTTAGCGAGGTAGCTTTCGCTACTGAGTTCACATAGCGACGATCTGAGACTGAAGGAAGAATTAAATGAATTACTCGCTACTAGTTCGCTTAGCGAATCAGGAACTCGCTGGAGGTTTACAGAGCGAACTGTGCCTTTCTGAATTGGATGAAGCTACTGACTTCATTTGCTGGATCTCGCTACTAGCTCACTTAGCAAATCGAGACTTCGCTACAAGTTCGTTTAGCGAACTTGGCCTGGCAGAACTATATGATTTTCTCCCCAAGTGCAGAAATGTTTCGAAATCGAGAATGGATCATCTTAGTAACTATCTAACAATATAATATTCATATTTAAGTTGATATACTGCTACGTATGCCCTTTTGACAATGTTCATGTATAGTATGTATGTTTGATAAATGTTGAAATTTGGATGTATTACATTACGAACATTGTGGTTCTGTTTGTTTTGGGTTTAATGTTCGAATATGTTGATGGTATGATAATTTGTATGATTCTTGTTCGTTCTGGTTGAATGTTCAGATGTATTTTCCTGTGTGGCTTTATGTGCTTGATTGCATGATATATGCTTGAATCAAATTAGGTCTTCTAATAGATGATAAATCACTTATGACCACGACTAATGATGTGTGATCTTTAGTTCGTGCCTTGCTATGTGATCTGGGATACCTTGTTACGTGATCTGGGTAAGTTATACACATTTGAGCTACTATTGTGATGTGCAGTTGGGGGTCCTTTGAGGCGTTTCCTCACTTGTGTAGATCACATCGACGTGCTTGTATGGCGGGGAGGAAAATTGCCATGTAGGTAATCCTTGGCTTAACTCACCTCTAATAGTGCCACGTAGGCAAAACTATTAAGCTTTCGCCCGGTGGGCTCGTGTTGTCAAGATAGCATTTTTGTACCTAATACCGGCTTTGTGCCGAATAGGCTCACACGTGTAGGTGTGATGATAGACGAGGAGGAGACGCCACACGGACAATGTCACCTTGGAGTTTAACTCGTCGCAGATGAAATTCCAATTAGGAATGATCTGTTTCATCACACAGTATGCTGGTACAAGTCTCTTGATACGATACACGAGAGTAACTCACCAAGGGTGTGAGTGTGTAGTCTATTGAGCAGGTAGAACATACTTATAGATTCCTCGTTCACGGGTATGAGTTTGCATATTGATTGTGGCTGTTGTATCGGGCCTTGTGCCGATTGTTCGTGGCCTTGTGCCAGTTATGTTTTCTTGCTGCCTCATTGGATAGTTATAGGACTTCCAATGGTGATGTACCGTTGTTATGTATTTGCACCCAGCTGTGAGAAAAACCCCAGATTCGTGGTGAATTCGTTTTGATGCATGCACCCTGTAGTACTGAGCGAACGCTTAAGATAAGGAGACTCACTAAGATTTAGTAATCTCACCCCAATCCTCTTATTATTTTTCAGGAGAATGTTATAAGTGGTAGAATTGCCAGATGATCGGTTTAAAGACTACAAACGAGAAGATGGCAGGAAGACCTTTATAGAAGTTATCTTTCCGCTGCGCATTATTGAAGACAGGCTATTCGTATACGTTCTGATATTGGAATTTTATTGTATACTATTTTAGTTTCTTGTCTTTTCCAGCCTTATATGTTTCTTGTATCATATTTAACATCATTTCATATTATTCTAGAGGCACATAGGCGGATGTACGTTTAGGCTAGGTGTGGCTATAGCCACACCAGATTTTTTTTTTCTTCTAATATTAATATATATTTAATTAATTAATTAATTTTAATATTTAATATTATATAACTCTTCAACTCACTTTTATCTCTTAATTTTCTCTCTCTTTTATTTATTTCTCTCTCACACAGTAAACCCTTTCTCTTCTTCTCAAACCCCACCAACTTCCATATTTTTCTCTTTCTCTCATTAATCCAATAACCCCACCATTTTGCATTGTTTATGGGTGATTGAAAATCAAAGGTAAACTAACTACTTCAAAATTTTCTTATTCTTTTGTTCTATTTGAGTTGAACCCTAAAACCCCAATTTGTTTTAAAAAAGTAAATTTTCAATTTCTCATAAATATTTTCTTTACAATAAATTGTTCTTATTATTTTCTTCATAGAGTGAATAGCTAATTTTAATGGTTTCATTGTTCTCTTTATAGGATGAAGAAATTTTTTCCTGTGCTTTCTAGAGACAAAGCTACTTCTTCGGTAAATCTAGAAGCATCGGAAACTCAACATCCAAGTGAGAGTATTAAAGTTGTCGATTATGAATTGTTGGAAACCGATCCAGGAATTAGGCCTCCAATTTCAAGCTATCATCCTGACATCCAAAATGAGGTAAGGAAAGCTTATTTAAAAATAGGTCGTCATAAACCTCCTTACAATTTTGTTTACCCTTGGTCTGTTCAAGGTAATCAAAGACGTAGATTTTGCAAAAATTGGTTTGATTTGTATGATTGGATTGATTATAGTGAATCTAAGGACCTGGCATTTTGCTTGCCATGTTTTTTGTTTAAGAATGTCTCTAAATACGGGGGAGATCACTTTGTGACAGAGGGGTTTGGTGATTGGAAGAATTCTCACAGATTGGCTAATCATGGAATTTCTTCCAATAGTCATATTGATTGTGTGCATATGAGTTACGCTCTCATGAACCCAAACCAAAGTATTAAGGCTGCATTTGTTAATCAAACTAAACAAATGAATTCTGAATATCGTGTTCGTGTAAACACATCTCTTATAGCTACTAAGTTTCTTTTGAGGTGTGGCATGCCATTTATAGGGAGTGACGAGTCCTTTAACTCTTTATTTAAGGGGCCATTTCTTGAGTTGGTGGACACTCTAAAGGAAATTAACCCAGAGATAGCTAAGGTAATAAATTGTGCTCCAGGAAATAACTTTATGACTGCCCCTAAGATTCAAAAGGATCTTGCTGCTGCTTGTGCATGTGAAATAACTAAACAAATTGTATGTGATATTGCGGATGATGTGTTTTGTGTTTTGATTGATGAATCCGGTGATGTTGCTGGTAAAGAACAAATGGCTGTTGTTATTCGCTATGTTAATAGTGATGGTTTGGTAAAAGAAAGGTTTCTTGGGATTGTTAGTGTTAAAGAAACAAGTGCTAAGTCACTTAAGGAGGCACTTGAGAAGTTGTTGTCTATTAATGGCTTGAGTTTATCTAGCATAAGGGGGCAAGGATATGATGGAGCTAGCAATATGCGAGGTAAGTTTGGTGGTTTGAGAACTTTAATTCAAAATGAAAATCCATCAGCTTATTATGTGCATTGTTTTGCCCATCAACTTCAATTAGCACTTGTTGCATGTGCTAAGACTCACAAAGATGTTAGTGGTTTTTTCGGTAAGGTCAATATGCTTGTTAATTTCATACGGTCTTCTAACAAGAGACAAGAATTGCTTCGGGACAAACAAGTATCTCAATTTTCTAAATTGATTGAAGAGGGTGAGATAGAGACTGGTAGTGGATTAAATCAAGAATCGTCTATTGCTAGAGCGGGTGACACTCGTTGGGGTTCCCACTTTAGGACTCTCACTAGTTTGATGACTTTATATGGTGCCATTATTGAGGTACTTGAAGAAGTCGGGAAAGATACGTCAATTGAAAAATATGGTGAAACTATGCTTTTGCTAGATGTGCTTCAGTCCTTTGATTTTATTTTCATGTTATACATGATGGTTGAGATTTTAGGATTTACAAATGATTTAAGTGTAGTGCTACAAAAGCGTGATCAAGATCTTTTGAATGCTTTATCACTTGTCAAAGCCACCAAACAGGAATTACAAGAAATGAGAAATGATGGATGGGAAGAACTTATATCTAAGGTTATGGAAATTTGCAATAAGCATGATATTGATGTGCCTGATTTGGATGCAGCGTACGTGCAAGGGAAGAAACCTAGACGACATGCTATCACTTCTAGTGTTTCTAATTTGCATCATTATAAGCATGATTGTTTATGTAGTGTTTTAGATTTGCAGTTGCATGAGCTCAATGCTAGGTTTGATGAAGAGAATACTGAACTTTTACAATGTGTTTCATGTTTGAGTCCCTCATCATCATTTGAATCTTTTGATGTGAAAAAATTATTGAGGATGGTTGAACTTTATCCAAATGATTTTGTAGATGTGCCGGAAGTGGCGGTACGACATCAGCTTCAGAATTATGTTAGAAATGTTCGATGTGATTCAAAATTTGCAAATTTAAACAGACTTTCAGATCTTTGTGCAAAACTTGTGGAAACAAAAAAATGCAACACTTTTGATATAGTTTATAAGCTTCTGAAGTTGACTTTAGTCTTGCCAGTAGCAACTGCGAGCGTGGAACGTGTTTTTTCAGCTATGAAGTTTGTGAAGAGTCAGCTATGTAACAAAATGGGTGATCAATGGTTAAATGATCGTCTTGTAACTTTTATAGAAAGAGATGTTCTTGGAACAATTAACAATGATGTTATTTTAGCTCATTTTCAAGAAATTGATACTAGACGGTTTTCATTGTAAATACACTTCATCAAACAATATTATTTTTTATTTTCAATATATTTTAGTCGATAATTTCTTTTATGTTTAGCCACACCAATATATAAAGTCTGGATCCGCCCCTGTAGAGGCATATGTACGGGGTACATACAAGCTATATGGCTTATAATTAAATACTCGAGGAGAAAAAGGGATATACATCCCATTAATATTTTTATATCCAATGAAAGAATAAACTAAATTTGATCCGTTTACTAAATTTTGGATAGAAGACAAGTGTTCGAAAGACAAGTTATACTACTTGTATCCGAATACTCAGAAAAAAAGGAATATACATCCAATTAATCCTTTTTTATAAAATAAAATAAAAATCAATTCAAAAGACAGAATCATACAACTTTTTGATTTTTTTAAATGAATAAAGTACAATAAACCTAATATTTACATTTAAAAAAAAAATTTAAATCTCCAAAAAAAAATTAAGATACTACAATTACTACATATTTTCTTGGTATGAAATGCATGATGAAGGATGTTCATGAACCTTGATGCTGATATGATTCCTTGCTTGTTCATTTTATCATCATTTGGATGCTTGGAATTAGTAGAAACATGATCTCCATTGATTAGAAATAAATGATTTGAGAAAACAATATGATTATAATGTATAGATGTGAGAGTGTTGTCTAAAAAGAGAGACATAAACCACTAAGAAACTCACTGATTATTACACTGACATTTGAACTCTTTGTCTTATGAGATATGAGTCAACTATATTATGAAAAAAATATTAACTTTAGTTGGAGGTTCATAAATATTGTAATTAATCAACGTAGCTACATGCAATTTTTAAAGCATGGAAACAATAGAATTGAAAGATGAATACATGTCTTGTTTATACTCAATGTCATTGATTATTCACGTAGATATATTTTCCAACTAAAGAAAAGATTTAAAAAATATCTAACAATGTAGGCAACAATGAAAGATTTTAATGTCTATGCAACTACCATGCAATAGAGGTTGCATTGCATTAATCATATTTGATTGCAAATCTCTACAATATACTATTGTAATTACTTGGAATATACTATTTTAAATCTCTACAATATACATAGAAGAGAAATATACATGTTTTGTAACCGGGTAACCCCTAGCCATGGCGCACCTATAATAAGCATGAGGTCTCTGGTTTCCTTTCGCCATTTTTGGGCCATACTTCCCCCATTTTCTGGTCATACTTCTCCATTGGCATCTACCAGAAATCTAATAAAAATACAATGATTTATTATTACAAAATCATATAGTTTAAAAATATTGTCCTAAACTACAATTACACCCTCAATATAAATAAAAGTTTTTAAAGTCTCTCCAACCGCATCAAAACTAGAAGTGTGGTTGTATCGACCTCATTTTATGCAATACAATGATTCATTCACAAGATAACCACAAAACAACAAAAATTTAAAAATCATGACCCGAAACAAAATAAAATCATTGATCAATTTCATTAAATTTAACTATGTATTAATTTAATCATAAACTTTACCTCGTTCTTAGTGTTTACGTCATCTGGTTTAGATGTTAGGTCATCATCATCTTAATCACTAGCACCACTGGTAGCACAAAGATTGAGATCGAAACACTAATATAAAACGCGTAAACAACAACGTCAAATTTACAACGGATTCATATACACCGTCGTAATAGGTTAAAATTTTCGTGTCCAGATAGTAGTTAGATTTATAAACAGTAATTTAATGATGGTTGTCTTAAAACACCGTAGTAGTAAATGATGTGTAGCAAGCTTCGATTCCCAACAATTATATTTTTTAGAGTATATTAAGTGTGTCACTTAAGTCTATTATTTAAAAAATAAATTGTAAATAATTTAACAACGGTGAAGTAAACCAACCATTACTAGAGGACTTAAATTTCCACTACGGTTGCGTTGTCAACCCGTGATTAAAGGGTTTTCTGATAAATTAAAACAAAATTTATTCTGTATTTGTTTCATAAGACGCCCCAGGCGAACAAGCGAGTCAGAGGCGACAATGATGACATAATATTTACCCTCTTCATATACATTCATTTGGAGCTCAAATCTTTACCTCTTTGTACATTTGATTCTTCAGCTTCGAAGTACGGTACTCTTCAACATCTTCATTATTTTTTTCTTGGTTTATGTTGTATATACTCAAATATTCACCCTCTTCGTTCATTTGATTCTTCAGCTTTGAAGTATGGTACTCTTCAATATCTTCATTTTTTACGTGCATAAGATTCTTCAGATTCAAAGTACGAATTTTTTTTATTAATAACCAAGTATTAAAATAATATTTCGCAAATAACCGGGTTTCGGAAAAAATTACGCAAATAACCATGTTTCAGATGACTTCCCAAAGGAGGAGACATCTGAAATGGCGCATGCACCTACCAATTTGCCCTAGGCGTCATCTCACTTGGCGCCTCCCTTGGCTTTTATCCAAGTGAGATGGCGCATGCTCCTTAAAAGTGAGAGGAGGCGCCATCTCACTTGGCTCCTAGGGCAAAATGTTGTTTTATAAATAATTCGTCCGTTTCTCTGAAATTTCTCACACTTTCTCGCACTGTATTTTTATTTTGTACTCTGTTATTTGCGTCATGACGTCGCCTATGATTTTTAGCAGAGATGGTTACGTTATCTTCTCCGCCACGAAACCTGCGATGAAAATGAAATTCTGGCACATTCACTCCATGGAGCGTCTGAAGCGGGAGTTGATGCGATGGCTAGATGGAGACATTGCGGAGGGGGGGGGGGGGGAAATTCGAAGGATCCAGCGAAAACGAACAACAACCTCACATGCGACAGGAAGACCTAATGTGTGGTTGGAGGAAGTCAAAACAAACAGCGATGTAATGTTGATGATGCATGAGTCAGATGAAATTGTGTTAACAGTTGTAATTTCGTAGATGGAATATCGTTAATTATTCTTGTACGCGTTTTATTAATTGTAGCGAAATCTGTTAACGGAAAACCCAAATGTTTACAACACAATTAAGAAAAGATTTTATGTATTACAATATTTATGTGGTCGAGCCAGACGCCCGATTCAGACAGTTTTTGCGATTGTGTCCGACCTGACGGCATAAACCACACTTTCTTTCCAACCTGTCAAGATCGTCCATTTCTATTGTGATGCGCTTACTTTTGGGACGACCCTTCTTGTTCCTTCGCATTTGGTCATTGTGCCACACTATTTCGCCATCGTATGCAGGCCAATAATCTGGTTTTGCTACCAAAGGAAAGTTGTTGTTGTAAACGTTGAGCAACGTTTCAGATTTGTAAATGTTTGACAGAAGTTGCAGCGCGTCTTGATGGGTATGAGTACAAGCGGCAATGACATAAGAGCAAGGCATACGAAATGCTTGAAACCTGCCACAATCGCACCATTGAGAAGGTAGCATGACCCTATATTCTTGTCTTGGCAGACCTTCATTGTGGTCGATTGTCTCTTTCACAATGAAGTTGTGGCTGTGTCGGTCAAACCGTATAACCATATGAGTGTTGGCTTTAGCACTTTCAGCCTTAATGTATTTCATGCAGCTTTCACTCCATAGTTGTCCAGATTGCAACACCGCATTCCACATTTCACCTCTTTTGGCAAATAACGCAGCCATCCTAAAATACTTAGATTTTACCAAGGCAGTGATTGGGAGGTTTCGTATGCCTTTGAATACCCCATTCATTGATTCAATAAGATTCGTTGTTATATGCCCCCATCTTTGGCCATTATTGTATGACCTAGTCCATTTTTCCACCGGAATATTGTCGATCCACCTACCGGCTTCCGGATTTGACAAACGGATCTCGTTGCAGTAATATTTTAATGTGGGTTGTGTCAATGCATATCCCGCATTCATAACCTCTTTCCTCAATGTTTTGTCCTTGATCTCCCTCGAGAAATTCTGGACGATATGCCTAACGCAATAGACATGCGTAGAAGGAGGGTCATGCCAACCATTTGCTGGATTATTGTAGGCACTTTCAATGGAGGCATGTCTGTCCGAGATCAAACAGAGATCTGGTTGAGGAGCCACGTGTGTCTGCAGATTTTTCAGGAAAAAGCTCCAAGCACCACCAGTCTCCCCCTCGACAAGGGCAAAGGTAATGGGGAAAATGTTGTTATTTCCATCTTGTGCAACTGCCATCAGTAGCGTGCCTTTGTACTTCCCATACAACCAAGTCCCATCAATTTGTATAATTGGTTTGCATGATGCAAACCCTGTGATGCATGGTTGAAATGCCCAAAACACGCGACTGAATATTCTGTTGCCATTTAGTAGACTACCATCTTGGGCGTATGCTGGCACTGTTTCCAGAACATAAACACTACCTGGAGAATACGTCTTGAGTGCATTCAGGTAGCGGGGAAGTTCTTGGTATGACTCCTCCCAGTTTCCGTACACCGTTTCAATCGCCTTAGTCTTTGCTAACCACGCCTTACGGTAAGACGGAGTGTAGTTAAAAACTATGGTGATGTGGGAGATGATTGTTTTCACCTTCAAAGACGGGTCGTTGCTGACCAGGGGTAGGATTTCTTGACAGATGAGATCATAGTTGAGTTTTCGGTGGTCCTGTGATTGAGTGGAACTTACACAAGTGTGGGTAGTCATGGAACCTATGACCCAGCAGTCACCCCTTAATCTTTATGATGCGGTCAGCTTGAACATACAGTCAGGGTGGACACACTTGATCTTGTACCTTTCCGGGTTGACACGATCCACCTTAAAATCAACCTAGTTGAGCATGTGGAATTTTTTAATGGCCCTGATGCATTCCTCTCTGTTACGAAACTTGTCCTTCTCTTTTAAATTTTCATCCGACTGCATATACGGATTGAAAAAAAGTCAGTAGAAGGTTCATCTCCGCCCATGTTGAAGTTTGTCATGTGCGGAGGTGGTGTGTAGATTTTGTTTGCAGGAATACTAGGGATGCCATCATCGTCTGAATCATCATTCACCATTTCATCAAACTCTAACTCGTTATCTTCTTCCTCATCATCAACTGCATCTACCTCAGCTTGTTCATTCTCCAAAGGATCAACCTCTTGTGTCACCTGAGGCTCTCGCAGCATAACGTACAACTCAATAGAGTCGTACCCAGAATAGACATGGCTGGAAAATATATTCTGGAGATCCTCGTCATCTTGAACTTCAACCTTATAAAAAATTACTTGGTTGTTTCCAAAGAAAACTGGATTCTGATAAAATATCTGGGACACCGGGCCTCGTTCAAGTTTGGCCTCCAATCTTTTTTTGAAGTACGAGAAATTGGCTTTCCCGTTTAAGAGAAATCAGATGTTGTCTGTGTCTCTAAACAAAAACCCAGCGGTGGGACAAATGTATGTCTCACCATTGAAATATGCTTTGACGACAAATTGTCGTGCAGAGGCCATTGCGTAGAATTGTTTTAAGGTTTGAAGGTTGGAATGTTTGAATTTTATGAGTGATTCGAAGGTTGGAATGTTTGAAGTTTATTGATTGTATGAAGGTTTGAATGCTGTAAGGTTTGAAGGTTGGAATGTTTTAACTTTATGAGTTATTCGAAAGTTTATATGTTTGATTGTTTGAAGGTTTGAAGGTTTGATTGTAAGAACGTTTGAAGGTTGGAAGATTTGACAGATTAAGTGAATGAATGTTATGATAAACGCAAGACTAAAAATTTCAATTAAGTAAGGATGCAACCCCCAAGGCTGCCAATAGTGTTACATGCAAGGAATCCCAAAGGCTGTCACCTAGCCTGAGCCTAGCCTGCAACAAAGGACACCTCTTATTCACCAATTGGGGTGGCGACACCATTCATTTTTGTACTCTTTCGCCAAGTCAAATGGCGCCTCCCTTACTGTCCAATCGTGATACATGCATGCAAATATGTAACCCCCTAGGATGCCTCCTAGCCTGCGCCTACTCTGCACCTATACTGTATGTTGTAAGTCCCCTCCCATCACCTCCAATGGGCTTACATGCATTCAGGCAAGGAATCCCAAAGGCTGTCACCTAGCCTGAGCCTAGCCTGCAACAAAGGACACCTCTTATTCGCCAATTGGGGTGGCAACACCATTCATTTTTGTACTCTTTCGCCAATTCAAATGGCGCCTCCCTTATTGTCCAATCGTGATACATGCATGCAAATATGTAACCCCCTAGGCTGCCACCTAGCCTGCGCCTACTCTGCACCTATACTGTATGTTGTAAGTCCCCTCCCATCACCTCCAATGGGCTTACATGCATTCAGGCAAGGAATCCCAAAGGCTGTCACCTAGCCTGAGCCTAGCCTGCAACAAAGGACACCTCTTATTCGCCAATTGGGGTGGCGACACCATTCATTTTTGTACTCTTTCGCCAAGTCAAATGGCGCCTCCCTTACTGTCCAATCGTGATACATCCTTAGGCTGACACCTAGCCTGCAAGAGTGACACCTTTCATTTTTTGTACATGCATGCATGCATATATGTAACCCCCTAGGCTGCCACCTAGTCTGCAAGAGTGACACTTCGCATGCATGCAAGCACCAACAACCACTATATGAAATTTATTTGCCTATAAATACATACCATATCATACATCTCTCACACCCACACAAGTCTCACTCTCTGCTACGAAATCTTTCATAGTCTTTCATACTCTCTATCTCTTCCTAAGTCTTTCATACTCTCTATCTCTTCCTAAGTCTTTCATAATCTCAAGCATTTTAAACAATGGCTCTTCTAACAATGGGCGATACTCACAGAGGCACAAGGGAAAATATTGCCGCATTTGTAAGTTTCTATTTTGGTTATACATTTTTCATACTTCAGATAATGCGTTGTTCGTCTTACTTAATCTTACACATGATACATTATGAACTCAGGACACAAAAAGATTCAGAATCCGTTCTCACAACTACCTGGCTCCCGACCCATTTATCGTACCATATCTGGAATACGCAGGTTTTGGACATGTCATAAAGATCTCCAACTGCACCATTGACTCGAGGTTCATTCTTGCAATGTTGGAAAGGTGGAGACTAGAGACTCATACATTTCACCTACCAATAGGTGAATGTACCATCACACTAGAGGATGTGTACATGCTACTAGGTCTCCCTGTCGACGGTAAGGCCATGAACGGGTCGGTTCAACAACCCAACTCTCAGTGTGAAGAACTGTTGGGCAGGGATATGGTGGAAGGTGGTGGTGCAAGAGGTCATGGAATACTACTCACTGAGCTGAAAAGTCATTATGCAAGTTTGGAATTAAACGAAAATTCCTCCGAGAATGACAGGGTAGTAAAAGCCAGAACTTATCTTATGATACTATTTGGTACCTTTTTATTTCCCGAAAGTACGGGAAATAGTGTAAATTTTATGTATTTACATTTACTAAGAAATTTTGAAAAAACAAGAAAATATAGTTGGGGTTCTGCAGTTTTAGCCCACCTATACAGTTCCTTGTGCAAAAATGCAGTCAAGTAAAAATGTACATTTTATGGGTGCGCTTTTTTACTACAAGCCTGGGGTTGGTGGAGGATGGAGTCCTTAAACCCCGTCAACAACAACACTTTCGGTTTCTCGTACGCAACAAAGTAAGTCATCAAGTTATAGCATTTATTACTATTCATCTCTTCCCCAAATATATGCTAAGAATAAAATGTTTTTCATTTCCTTTAGGTACTGTGTGAGGGGTATGAATTACGGCAAGAATCCAAGATTCAATGTCGCACTATACCGCAATCTGTTGGATCACTTAGGCCCGGATGACGTACGTCGTAGCTTTTAACTTTTCTTCATTTAAATTATTTATACATTACTTTTGCGTTAACCTGATTTAAATTTTATCGCAGTTCGCCTGGAGACCATATTTGGGTTTGGGCCATTATCCAAACCCGGAGGATGCAGCAACTTGGATCGTGAAGACTGCAATCATTCGGTTTAACGTTATGGAGATGCACCACAGCGACCGTGTGAAGATGCAGTTCGGAATGCATCAAGAGATACCAAGTGATCCAACTTGTTTGTCCCCATGGCATCTTAAAAGGGTCGACGCCCAGTGGGGTCTTACCAACTGGAAAGATTTCGCTCCGGAATGGTGTAAGATGTGGCAGAGGCGTCACCGCTATGTCTTGCAATTCCCGGTTTTCCTTAATCAAGGTAATATGCGACACACGGATCAATATTTGTCTTGGTACAGGTCGGTTAGTAACCCTGAAATGCACGTGTCTCATCCAAGGTACTTGGTTGACCCACGCACACAATGGGCACAACCCACGTTTCCCCAACAACAAACCCAAAACCCATCAACCTCCCACCAACCCCCAAGAAGAAACAGACCCACAAACACCCAACCACAGTCCCCACCACAACACAATTACACTCAAATGCCACACAACCAACCACAATCACCACCACACTACCAATACCCCGATATGCCTCACACCCAACCACAATACCAATCCCAATACCAGCACACCCGCATAACCCACACACAATTTCAGTCTTCCGTATATCCCAATATGGGCCCCTCAACATCCAGCCTTAGCCCTGATATGGGAATGTCAGAAGATTACGAACAAACCGACCCAGCCTACCATCAACCACAATATCACCAAACCACCCAACATCCTTAATACCAAACACCCCAAGATCCATTTCCTTTCTACCCATTGTACTCAGACAACCAATGCTACCGACCCACTATGGAACCCCACCCACCGCCAACACGACCAAACTTTGAGGGTATGGGTAACCGACTGTACCAAATTGGATCTTC
The DNA here is from genome assembly GCA_948472305.1 of Vicia faba. Taxonomy (NCBI): domain Eukaryota; kingdom Viridiplantae; phylum Streptophyta; class Magnoliopsida; order Fabales; family Fabaceae; genus Vicia; species Vicia faba. The sequence goes on from CATIWC010001037.1 coordinate 17,732, forward strand.
TAGATATGGAGATCTGACTGATTTTATGGATCCGGACTGCATTGACTTCGCTGGGCCATCGACCTTGCCGCAGCAGGAAACGCGACGACACCCAGCACGAGAAAGGCGACGACGGGGATGCGGAACCGGGGGACATTACCGGGTTCCGGGGGATCACTGATTTATCTGTTTTTTTTTTCCTGTATTTTTTTATTCGTTTTTTTTTATCTGTTTTTTTTAATCTGTTATTTTAATGTAATACAGTTGGATGTAATTATTTTTTTTTAATAAAAAGTCCATTTTGTTGATCCTGTATCCAACACGCAACACACCGGACAAAAAAAAAATCACATTTTCCCTAAAATAACACCTAGGCGCCATCTCACTTGGCTTAGGGCATGCCCTAAGCACTTAGGCGCCAAGTGAGATGGCGCCTCCCCTTAAAAATTGGGTGCATGCGCCAATTCAGATGGCTCCTCCTTTGGGGAGTCATCTGAAACACGGTTATTTGCGTAATTTTTTTCCGAAACGCGGTTATTTGCGAATTTTTTTTTTAATACATGGTTATTAATAAAAAAAATTCTCAAAGTACGGTATTCTTCAACATCTTCATTCTTTACGTGCATAAGATTCTTCAGATTCAAAGTACAGTATTCTTTAACATCTTCATTCCTTTTTTCTTTGTTTATGTTGTATATGCTCAAGTCAGTATGAGAGTATATTTTTCATATGCTTTAGGTTTAGATTTGCATATGCATATGCTTAAGGTTTAGAGTTATATTTTTGTTACGTTTATGATGTAGTTTTTGAATTAGATTTTGGTGTGTCATTCACATTATTATACGTGTATAAATTTCAGAAGTTGTTATGGATCATAGTTGGATTAAATCTGATATATTAGGTCCGATTTATGAGAATGGAGTTCTTGAATTCCTTGAATACATTGATAAACATCTTCCCAACAATAATGGTATATTTTATTGTCATTGTGTTGTTTGCGTGAATATCAAAAAGGATACAAAGAAATAAATATTCAATCACCTTTGTTGTGATGGTATATGTCAAAATTATATAATATGGATGTGGCATGGTGATGTGGATAAAGAGGAAACTCGGGCGTCACAAAGTCAAAGAGTGGATGAAGATGAATATATGGAAGATCGACTAGAGGATATGTCCCGTGATATTGGGGAATCTTCTTTTAAAAATGCTCATATTTATGATACTTTATGTAGTGATAAAGACAATCCTTTATATAAGGGATGTACAAATGTTACACGATTGTCGGCGGTGTTAAAGGACATAGAGCGTGTCTAATATGTGAAGATGATACTTGTTATCATCAAACCGAGTTTGGAAAAATGACTGTTTACCTTGGAAATCGAAAATTTCTAAAACCAGTCATCCTTATCGTAGATCGCGGAAGGCTTTTTATGGAGAGAAAGAGTTTGATGAGGCTCATAAACCTTTAACCAGGGATGAAGTTTATCAACCAGAGAAACACATTAATGTTATCTTTGGGAAGAGAGAAAAATAAAAAGGGACAGTTGCGAAAAATATATGGAAAAATAGGTATATCTTCTTTGATCTTTCATATTGGTCAATTCTTGATGTTAAACATTATCTTGATATGATGTACATGGAGAAAAATATGTGTGGTAGTTTGATTGGCAGACTTATAAATATTCCAGGAAATACTAAAGATAGTAATACTTCCCGTCTTGATATGGAGGCGATGGGTATACGAAAACAGTTGGTTCCAATAGAAAAAGGAAAAAGAACTTATCTGCCTCCAGCATGTCACACTCTATCTAAAAGGGAAAAGAAAATTTTCCCGAGTGTGTTTGCAAGGTATTAAAGTTCCTCAAGGTTACTCATCAAACATCAAGAAACTTGTATCAATAAAATATCTCAAGTTAATTGGTTTAAAATCTTATGATTGTTATTTATTGAGTAATATAGATGAAGTTCAACCTTTCATAGATACTCACAAAAGAATTTTGAGGAAATAATATCCCCGAATGAGTGACATGTTGTTGTTGATAGATAATAACAAGATATTTATATATTAGTTTAATAAAAGTGTATCTAATGATCGTAGTGCATCCGAGATACTTAAATGGTTGTCGTACGAGCCAAAATTTTGTGTCATTACTTGGAATGTATACGATATTGGTCATTATACCTTTTATACAAAATCAAAGGATGATCGTAGTACAATGCAAAATAGTGAGGTTATGGTTGAAACCAAATTGATGTATTTCTCTAGTTCAAAAGATAAGAATCCTGTATTGAAAACTACCGTGTTTTATGGTGTCATTAATGAGATTTAGGAGATTGATTATGTTATTTTCAAAGTGGATTTATTTAAATGCAAGTGGCTTCCCAATAACAGTAATGGTGTACACATTGATGACTTAGGATCCACCCAGGCCGACCTTGGAAAAGCATCTTTTATGACCGAACCATTCATCATGGCTTCTCAAGCAAAACAAGTTTTCTATGTTACCTACTCATCAGACATATCGGGGAAATGGTCAATCGTTCTCCAAGGAAAACATATTCTTCTTAGTGATGAAAGTCTTGATATTCCGTTAACACCTTCTTACACAACACAAGTTCCTACCTCGTATGATGAAGTTGATGGAGATGCTTTTCATGCTATTCGAATCGATCATGAAGAAGGTATATGGTAAAATTAACAAATACATAATTTATTCTTTATTCATAATATATTAATTGTATGTTATAGTTTCTAATTATTTTTACTAACAAGTATAATTATTTGAAATCATAGGTCTTTAGAGTCAAGACACCAAGAGACAAGACACCAAGAGACAAGACACTAAGAGACAAGAAACCAAAACACCAAGTTACAATTATGTGATGTTATATAATGTGTAAATTGTAGGTTGTTTCTTCTGATAAATTGTAGGATATTTGTTCTAATACAATTGAATATAATACAATTATGTGATAACATGAATATGATACAATTAATATTATTATGATAACTTCATCACAAATGTGAGTTGTATTTTCTGCTGTGATACGGTGAACAATAATACAAGTTAAAAAACAGGATTAATTATAAAAGCACGATAATATTTGTTAGTTATGTAGAAAATTTATCAATGGTTATATATCAAAACCATTATAATATCTTTCACGTTGTTCCAGAAAGAAAAAAAATCAAAACGGTGCAGCTGGGAATCGAACCTATGGCTATTATTGTTATTGCAACAGTCTTTTAGAAAACCCATTGTGATAGGGCGCGCGCTTTCCAGTTTATTACAATGGTTACTGTTGTACCCCAAAATTTGCCCTCCCATATTCTTCAAAGATTTGCCAAAGATCAAGGTTCAAAGGCCACTCAAGGGTTGCACAGTCCAGTGGCCTCCTAACAGTCAAAATTAGGGTTTTGGTTCTGACAAAGAAGTTGAGGTTTCCAAGGGTCCAAACAAGTCCCACATGCCCATAAACATTGTCAAGCATCCAGATGCAAGGTTTCAAGACTCATAGCACCAAGTTGCACTGTCAAAAACCCTAATTGCTCCACAGTCAACTGTAGGGGCAAAATGGTCATTTGACAGTCAAAAGTCAAAAATTTTGGTCAACATCTTATTTTGAAGCCACAAACATCATTTGATAAATTCTTGATCAGGATTCTCAAAGCATGGCTCAAAAAGTCTCAAGATGCAAAAGTTTCTATTTTTGGACAGCTAAAAAAGTCAACTGCAAATTGACCAAGGCATAACTTCCACATGGTTTATCAGAAAAATTCCATCCAAAGCTCATTTTGAAGAGAATGACATTTCCTACAACTCATCTTCACACTTCAAGTCCAAGAAATGCTCTCACAAAAAGTTATCAATCTCAACATTATAGGTCATTTTCAAAAGTCAACAAAAAGGCACTTTAAGTCAAAGACCATAACTTGAGATTGGTAAATCAAAATGACATGGGACCAAAGGCATTGGTTAGAGGACTTCAAGACCTTTCCAAAATGTCCAAGAACATAATCAAAGCTTAAAAATTGAGCAAGATATGCCTTGTGTAAGTTGGGAAATTTTGGGAATTTTGAAAAGTCAACTTTGCTTCAAATGCCTCAAAATTGCTAATGGGCCACAATATCTTCCAAGAATCATCACCCAAAAGCTATGCACGACCCATTGACCCAAAGGGGAGTTATTTTCTTATTTTTAATTTATTAATTGAATTTTTAAATCTATTAATTCATTTAATTAAAATTAAATATGAGAAAATACTAAACAAATGTTTTTAAATCTCTTTGTGCAGCTAATAGGTCCATTAAAAGCCTCAAGATTTCGTGCACACTCCATAAGGAAAGTGTGATCGGTGGATCTGGAACTGACTGTTTAAAGCTGGTTCGCGAAATGTCGCGGTAAGCAAGAGTCGCCACCGTCTTTTATTTTCTCCAAATGGAAAGGACAAAAGCACAGAAAAATTCCTTAAAAGAGATTGCTCTCGGTTCGGGAGGTAGGTTATAGAAAGGGAAGGTGTTAGCACCCTTTCTATCCATGGTTATCCATGGGCTCTTAGATACTTGCTCATTGTGTTTTCAAAAATGTTTGCTTGCTTTTCAATTGTGGGTTAAAAAAGTTTATTTGAAAAATTTCAGTTCGACTCGTACGTCAGAGTGTTTGAAAAATTTGCTTTGAAAGCTTTTGAAAAGTGTTGGTGTGAAAAGTCTTTGAATTTTTGTTTTGAAGAGAGCAAGTATCCATGAGTCGTCTACCTACCCTAAGGAATTCGTCTGTGTAAATGTCCTTTAAAGTAGTGCCATCCCACCATTGAGAGGTAGGTAGCACCACCGTTGGAGGTGTTCGGGTCAATTCGAGGTTAGGGACATGGTGATCACCAGAGCAATAGGAAGACACCTTAGAAGCTACCCTCATGCCAGGTTCCCGGATCATGAGGACTTACTAAGACATCCTCTACTTGACGATCACCTTTCGAAAGGCAACAATGAGGCGTACCCTAGGGGTGGTGTGTGATTTGTGTGTCGTTTTCATTTGTATTTGTCTTGTCATGTTTATTTGTGTTCTACGCGTGATTTTAATTAAGACATTCATTCTTGCATGCTTTTTAACAGTTTAAATATTTGCGGAAAAAATAAATCTAAGGCTATTACAAATGGCGCGGGTCCACATCGCCAAAATAAACCGGACCCGATTTGACTGAAAGTAAAGAAGCAATAAAATAAAAGTGCGAAAGGTAAGAATTGTTACAAGGCTTTGGGACATGTACATAATTATGATAAACGACATAAAATAAATATGCGAAATAAAATAATTAAACAATGGGCGTTGGACCCTTTTGCAAAAAATTAAATTTAATAGGAAATTAAAATTAAAAATTAAATGTTTTTGGTATTTTTGTATTTTTTAAGATTTAAAAGAAAAAGAACTTTTTAGAATGAAATTTGAAATGCAAATCCTAATTCTAATGTTTTTTTTTAGTTATTGTGAAAATGTTATATTAATCTAAATTAAACCCTAATTTTTACTTATATACATTTAATTATAAAAATAAAATAAATAAATAAATAATATTGTGATAAAAAAAGGAAAATTTAAAAGGTATAAAAAGTCATTAAACCTAATGCTATATTTTTGGATTTTTAGTTATTAAGAAAGTATTAAAATCTAACCTAAATGCAACCCTAATTAGTTTACAAATTTAATTATGAAAATTACTAATATTATGGCAAAAAACAAGGAAAGTTAAAAGGAATAAAAAAGTCATTAACCTAATGCTATATTTTTGGATTTTTTTATGGAAGAAAGAATTAAAGTTAAAACCTATTTTACTAAATTTATTTACATGTTAATTATTTACAAGAAAATAAATAAAATAAATATTTTTTATATTTTTATCCTTTTTCTGATTTTATGATGTTTTTGTGTTTTTTGTTAAAAAATAATTAATTAAATTAGAAAAGAAAATAACAATTAAAAATAAAATAGAATAAAAAAACAAACCAGGGGGGGGTAGCCCCAAATTAGAGGTGCAGGCCTTAGGATGCTGGCCCAATTAGCTTTGAACTTGTTGACTTTTCTGGATCATGTATGATGCATTGACTCGCGCTCATGGTATACACCAATCTTCAGCCTTGGATGGGAATCTCCTGGACACGTGGGCATCTGGATGATGGTGGTACATGATATGCTTCAACGTTGTGCCTGCATAGGAATGAGTATAGAAAAATAATAGCGAAGTTATTCAGACCTGGGGTTCGAACCCAGGTCTTTGGACATCAATGCGTTGATAGCTTGCCAACTGAGCCACTTAGTCAATTTGATATATAATATGCCAACAAATATTAAAAAAGAAAGTAACGCATTAGTGGCATTTTGGCGCCAGAGTTTGAACGGACCAATCCACGCTTGACATGGCATCATCTTCCTCGCGTGCCTGAAATACAAAACACAGAGGCAACGGTTTTCGTTGTGTTTTCTTAGGGGACTTTTGGAAAAATAGCGAATAGCAATATAAGCTACATAAATTGTTCGCGAATGGTGGTTTATGTCCGTCTCAATGCACTGAATTCAATGGCCATGGTCTGAAGCTTTGATTTTTCTTCTTTGCAAAAGCCCTAATTTTAAAAACCTGCAACCCTAATATTCAGAAATGGTAGAATCGCATATGTGGCACAAAAATGTAATTGAATGTATTGGTTAGCTTGGAAACTTGACAAGGAACATGAATTCATCAATCAAAATGCAAAAAGATGTATGATTTGAGCTATGCGATTTCAAAAGTTTCGAGGTACAGTCTGAGTTCTTGATACCGATTCAGGGCGTTTTGGTTCTTGTTTGTGATTGGAATGTGATCAGGAGAGTTTGAGGAAGCTATTGGAATCAGTCTTAAGGCTTAAAACTACCTAGAACCTTGATTTCAGAATCCAGTTATATGCCTAATTTTTCAAGTTGTCAATAAGCTTTTGAGCGAGCCTTTTTGCTGTCTTATGGTTAGGGTTTGACTTAGTGCTTATGAGGGAAGAGAATTAGCTTGTTAGTTGGCCTTGATTCATGCCCATGAGAGAACTAGTCCTAGGGTTTTCACCATTAACCAATTTTCCTTCTTTTAAGCCAAGACCAAGACTTAGTGTGCCATTTAACCCTAGCATGAGTTTGTGAGCTGGTCCATGACATATGGAAGTTGTCCAAATTCAAATGACACTATTCCATTGGTTTTTGAATTTTATTTGAATTTTTAAGGATTTAAAATGAATTAAATAATCAAAAATTAAATAAAATAGAAAAATCAATGTTTGATCTTGAAATTAATCATGGGACACGTGTGTGGCATGACAAGGATGAATCAAGTGGAAGAAAGTGGGCCCTTTTGTCAAAAATTGGAGTTTCAAGGATAGTTGACTTTTGCCATTTCACAAAAATTTCCCAACTTCTACAAGGCATAACTTGCTCAATTTTTAAGCTTTTCACATGTTCTTGGACATTTTGGAAAGGTCTTTGAGTCCTCTAACCAATGCCTTTGGTCCCATGTCATTTTGATTTACCAATCTCAAGTTATGGTCTTTGACTTAAAGTCCCTTTTTGTTGACTTTTGAAAATGACCTATAATGTTGAAATTGATAACTTTTTGTGAGAGCATTTCTTGGACTTGAAGTATGAAGATGAGTTGTAGGAAATATCTTTCTCTTCAAAATGAGCTTTAGATGGCATTTTTCTGATAATCCATGTGAAAGTTATGCCCTGGTCAATTTCAGTTGACTTTTTCAGCTGTCCAAATATAGCAACTTTTGCATCTTTGATGATTTCTGAGCCAAATTTTGAGAATCATGATCAAGCATTGATCAAATGATGTTTGTGGCTTCAAAATGATATATTGACCAAAAATTTGAACTTTTGACTGCCAAATGACCATTTTGCCCCTACAGTTGACTGTAGTGCAATTTAGGGTTTTGACTGTGCAATCTTGAGCTGAAGGCCTTGAAACTTGATATGAGGATGCTTGACCATGTTTGTAAGCATATGAGATTTGATTGAGCCTTTGAAAACTTCATTTTCTTAATCAGACTCAAAACCCTAATTTTGACTGTATGGGAGACTATTGCACTGCACAACCCTTGGGGAATTTTGTAGCTTGGCTTGGCAATTTCTTGAGGAATATGGGAGGGCAAATTTTGGGGTACAACAGTTGCCCCTGTTCAATCTTCTTAGACCTGAGGATGCAGATTGGCTGACGTGCCTTTCGTAATCCGATGGTAAAAGAAGATTGGACACTAGAGTGCCCAGAAATTTGCGCTCACATGTTAGCAATGATGGGGGAACGGGCTTATAGATGCCATCTGGATGTCTGATTGCGTAAGAGATTCCTTGGCGAGAACCTGCATACCTGCAAAACAGAAAATGAGTACCTGACACGTTGCAGGAGCTGATTTTTAGATGCCTGGTATAGATGTGTCCTGACTGGTTACAGGAGCTGAGTCTGGAGCTTCAAACGACGATGAAAGAACCAGGGATGATTACTACCTTAGCATGAATGGTAAGAGAACCTTGGGCGATTTTAACTTCAACAACGCTTGTTGAGAAAAACATCTTGGGTGACTTTAACTTCAACAACGCTTGTTGAGACAAATCTTGGTGACTTTAACTTCAACGACGCTCGTTGAGAAAAATCTGGGGGATTTTAACTTCAACAACGCTCGTTAAGAAAAATCTGGGGGATTTTAACTTCAACAAAGCTCGTTGAGAAAAAATCTGGGTGATTTTAACTTCAACAACGCTCGTTGAGAAAAATCTGGGGTGTCTTCTACTGGGATAAGAATCAGGGAGATCTTAGGGTCGATCTGACTGAACCAGAGAGGCCTTTGACTGGGTAAGAATCAGGAAAATCTTAGGGTCGATTTAACTGAACTGGTCTAGGTCTTGAAATGTCTTCAACTAGATAAGCATCAGGGAGATCTTAGGGTCGATCTGACTGAACCAGAGAAGGCCTTTGACTGGGTAAGAATCAGGAAAATCTTAGGGTCGATTTAACTGAACCGGTATAGGTCTTGAAATGTCTTCAACTGGATAAGCATCAGGGAGATCTTAGGGTCGATCTGACTGAACCAGAGAAGGCCTTTGACTGGATAAGCATCAGGAAAATCTTGGGACGATTTAACTGAACCGGTCTAGGTCTTGAAATGTCTTCAACTGGATAAGCATCAGGGAGATCTTAGGGTCGATCTGACTGAACCAGAGAAGGCCTTTGACTGGATAAGCATCAGGAAAATCTTAGGACGATTTAACTGAACCGGTCTAGGTCTTGAAATGTCTTCAACTGGATAAGCATCAGGGAGATCTTAGGGTCGATCTGACTGAACCAGAGAAGGCCTTTGACTGGATAAGCATCAGGAAAATCTTGGGACGATTTAACTGAACCGGTTAGGTCTTGAAATGTCTTCAACTGGATAAGCATCAGGGAGATCTTAGGGTCGATCTGACTGAACCAGAGAGGCCTTTGACTGGGTAAGAATCAGGAAAATCTTAGGGTCGATTTAACTGAACCGGTCTAGGTCTTGAAATGTCTTCAACTGGATAAGCATCAGGGAGATCTTAGGGTCGATCTGACTGAACCAGAGAAGGCCTTTGACTGGGTAAGAATCAGGAAAATCTTAGGGTCGATTTAACTGAACCGGTCTAGGTCTTGAAATGTCTTCAACTGGATAAGCATCAGGGAGATCTTAGGGTCGATCTGACTGAACCAGAGAGGCCTTTGACTGGGTAAGAATCAGGAAAATCTTAGGGTCGATTTAACTGAACCGGTCTAGGTCTTGAAATGTCTTCAACTGGATAAGCATCAGGGAGATCTTAGGGTCGATCTGACTGAACCAGAGAAGGCGTTTGACTGGATAAGCATCAGGAAAATCTTGGGACGATTTAACTGAACCGGTCTAGGTCTTGAAATGTCTTCAACTGGATAAGCATCAGGGAGATCTTAGGGTCGATCTGACTGAACCAGAGAAGGCCTTTGACTGGATAAGCATCAGGAAAATCTTGGGACGATTTAACTGAACCGGTCTAGGTCTTGAAATGTCTTCAACTGGATAAGCATCAGGGAGATCTTAGGGTCGATCTGACTGAACCAGAGAGGCCTTTGACTGGGTAAGAATCAGGAAAATCTTAGGGTCGATTTAACTGAACCGGTCTAGGTCTTGAAATGTCTTCAACTGGATAAGCATCAGGGAGATCTTAGGGTCGATCTGACTGAACCAGAGAGGCCTTTGACTGGGTAAGAATCAGGAAAATCTTAGGGTTGATTTAACTGAACCGGTCTAGGTCTTGAAATGTCTTCAACTGGATAAGCATCAGGGAGATCTTAGGGTCGATCTGACTGAACCAGAGAAGGCCTTGGAATATAGCTAAGAATTTAACTGGATCTTTCCTGAAAGGTAAAGGTCAGTCATATGCAATGCATGATATGGATCAAGCAATGATGTTCTCAATATAAATGAGACTTGTATGATATGATGTGTCTATGCATGTTATAATGATGTATGTGATGTTTTATGTATGTTTTCGTCTAGGAAAGTAAATCCTTGACGGGTGCCGGGAAGTCATATCCTGGGCTGATGTTGAAGAACAGATTTCCCTTCCGCTGGGGATGATAGTTGCAAGTATACCGATAGGAGAAGATGACTCCGTTGCGGAATAAACTTGGCGAATGAATAATTCTGCGGGGAGAAAAGATACTCTAGCGACCATGCTGGGAAGCAATACTCTGTGGGGCTAGAGATGCTTTGTTGAATGTTGAGAGTAACTTGCTGGAGATATCCTTGTTGTAATGAAAGTGTTGATAGACTTCGCTGGGGTGAGAAGACTTCGTCGAGGACGCTCTTTCTGTGGCTTTTGGCTGAGGATAACCCAGTTATATCCTGTTGAGGAAATAACTCTTTAAATCAAGCCAGACGACGCGTTCGTATTCTGCGAGGGATAAGCTTCCAGAATCTACTGGGGATAAGCTTATTGCTTGGGGGTATGAATTCCAACCTTCCTGGGGAACTGGATTGGACTCTTCTGGGGAAGTCTTGATATGCTGGGGAAGTGATTCCTTTGAATGTCTGGTATACCGCCGGGGAACAATCTTTAGATCAAGACTGCCCGGGATGCTTGTTAAGAATGCATGTATGTTGCTGGGGAATATTGGGATCTGCTGGAGGATACCCAGCTTCCTTAAGATTGATGATAGCTTTGCTTGGGGAGAGTGCACTGACTTGCTGGCTCACTCTCTGGGGAATTAAGACGTCTGGTTATGTTTTTTAGCTGAACATCCCTTATATCTTGTGGACAGAGCAATTAGATCGCTTGGACGGCTCATCATTGCCCCTGTTTCTGAGGTGGGAGAGGAAGACCTGTGAGGTGCTGATAGTTGTTGATGGACAAACCTTCTTCTGGTAGGTAGGCGACAAGATGACAGGACATAGTCGTACGCATTTTTGCCCAAGCCGCCTTTTCAGGTTTTCGACCTGCCGGGTGTACAGATTTTTCATTTCATCCCTCATTTTGCCCGAACCTTTTGGTTTGCCGGGAAGCCCTTATTTTTGCCTAGGTATGTCAACCTAGCGGGTCTTTGATCGTGCGCAGTGTCTTTTCGACTATGTCCATGCTCTTAGAATGCAGGGAATTGCCCCTGTTAGAAGTATTGCGCTGCCGTACCACTAGAAGATGTCTGATCAGGCAAGATTCGTTGTCGGGATGCCCCAGGTGATCCAGATGGAGATTTGCTCCAGGCTGGTTGGCCTTTTGAGAGATTCTCCGAATCTTGACTTAACTGCCCCAGATGGTAGACCATGATCATGCCGTGCCCCTTGATTGAAGATACTCTTGTTCATTAGACTTTCGTCATGCGAATTTCTATGCTGTTCAAACAAAAAGTCATATGCAAACAAAGTTATGTTAAAAATGCAAAGCTTATGTCTGTCTCGAAGATTTTGAAAATGTATTTTCTTTCATAAAACAAATGATTGTTTGTAAAACGTGAGGTCAACTCCGTATTTACCGTAGGCCTTAAGGAGTCAGGATACCTTTCGTAACAGTATGCTTTCGAACTAACCCATGCTTCAGCTAGGACTTTTAAGGGTTATAACGTGGCCTGGTTCACGGTTTAAGAAACAAAGGATAAAGGCTCAAATTTTATTTGTACCCACCCGCTCTTCGTGATGTTCTCCAAACCTAAACTCAGTTGATCATACGTTAGACCTAGTTTGAGTCTTTGTTCTGATTTTCCAGTGATGGTTCGGATATTGATGATTTATTCTGAATAGGCAGTCATCATTTTTTGTCGGGGGTTTGTGGGACCTCTTCCTTTTTGATTTTGTTATCCCTATTTTTTGCCTGAACTGTTTCCTTTTTTGGAATTACAGTCAGCGGGATGCCCCAGTTTTGCAAGTCTTCTTCGTTGGCTTTGACTTTTTGGGCTTTTCATTTATGATTTTTTGTTGATGACTGCCTGTCTTTTTGATTGTTCTGAACCATCACTGTCTTTGTTCGTTTTGTAAAGATCTCTTCGGTGCTATTCGTCATGCACTTGGATCAACTGAGAGAACTACCCTGCCCCAGGTTATGATAAAGGGTTTTAAATTTCGAAAAGAAAAACTCCTACTTCTTTGGCTCAGAGGGGTTGACGAGGGATTATCATCCTTATAACTCCAGTGTTTAGGGATTGAAACAATGCCTGTACCTCATCAGCGGGGTCTGTTCAAAAGCATACTGTAGATCGTGGTATCGTTTTCGTCATCCTCCCTCAAGAGGTTTAGAGTTTAGATCCAGGGTTGACATCAGAAAAAATATGAAAATAGTTTGCATATAGTGAAAGCGAATATATTGATTCAAAAATAGACATAAGCGATGCATTAATGGAATAACAATGAATAAATGTTTGAACAAAAGAAAATTGCAACTTGAACATTCGAATGAACAAAACTTTCCAGTCTCAGGATTTGTCACTTCAAATGGAAGATTCTCAGCAGAAGAATTTCATTTGGCCACCCGGCATGAACTCCAGCACCCTTCCGTCGACCAAGTCCTGGATCTTGTTCTTCAAGCTCCAACGGTCATCGGTGTCATGTCCAGGACTGTCAGAATGGTAGGCACATCTTTTATCATGGTTATAAATAGGAGCAGAGGTGCCAGGATTCTGGGGAGGACCTTTCAAAGTAATCAGATTGGCCTCCAATAAGTGTTTCAGCATTAGAGATGGTGGTATGCCAGTCTCAGTGAAATGTCTTCCAGGAGTGTATTGCTTGCGCCGATTACCCCGTTGATGCTGGGCTTGTGAAGTAGTAGCAATTTGGAGAGGTCTATTCATTGGGCCCGGCCTTTGCCCTCTTGGAAGCTGTTCCATGACTTGGTTCCTGACTTGGGCTGGTTGCTTCATGTCTTGATGAAGCTGACTGATCATGGCCCTCAGCTCTCCTTGCTCCTGAGCTAAACCTTGAATGAGGGTCCTTTGCCCCAGCATCTGGGTCTTCAATGTGTCTACCTCAGCTTGTAGACGTTTCAGCTGTTCGTCTTTGTCATCCTCAGCATTGTTCCTGACCAAAGTCCCCGTGAGAAGTGTCCTTAACTCCTCCTGCCCCTTGGATAAATTCAGGAGGATGTCCCCGAGCCGAGCCTCTTGAGCAAGAAGGTCCTGGTTGTCTTGTTGTGAAGCCATTGCTGAAATAAACAGCGGGGAAGGTAAGTGACCTGCAACAAAGATACCTGTTATGTAAGGATGAGTATGATATGCATGCAATGTTTTCAAGGATCTCGCGGGGTAAACCAGAAAATTTGTTAGCATTGGAATTTAGAGCTTGATTGAAGGACACCCATGTTATTGAGAACTCTTCTTCAAGAGTCAAAGGCTCACCATATCAAGTGGGTCATAGCCCCTGACTTTAGTCATCATGTCTGGTTTTGATTTCCAAACAACCTTGGTTAGGGAACCTTCTTCAGGAGTCAGAGCTCACCATATCAAGTGGGTCATAGCCTCTGACAACATTGGCTAGAGGAAAATAAATCCTCTTTGCCCCTTGCTAGATGTTTGATTTATATGACCTGTATCACAAGCCCTTGAGATCCTTGAAATGGGTTAGGATGTATGCAATGGTATGATGTCATGATATGCATGGGGTAATGTGAGTAACCCTGTTATGAGTCCCAATTAAGGACTGCAAAACCTGCAAGAAACTTAGGATACCCTGTTATGAGTCCTAATTAAGGACTACAAACACAACCTGCAAGAGACAAATGTCAGGTAATAAGCATGCAAGTAGTTCAAGTAGGAAGGCACACAAGTCACACAAGAGAAGCCCTTAAAGTTTAGGCCAGCATGGAGTCTGGGTAGTACCCTCTTGAAGTTGGTGGGTTCAACCTGTCCTAATCAAAGTAACCGGGTTCTAAGGTTCCCAATATCACGGGATTGCTTTCATTGTTCATCGTTTCGATTTAGCCACTGAACTGGCGACCGAAATATTCCAGGAAAGCAACCCTCAATTGAGTGTAGTATCGAGTATCAACCAACCTCGGACTGCACCAAAGTCAGTTATCTCACTACCCTAAAGAGGCCAAGATTGTTCAATTAAGGTTCCTAAGGTCTGTTGATGCTTCACGACACCACGCGGAGGCCCCGTACTCTCCTTGACTGAACTCAAGGGTTACCGGTGCACACCAAAGTGCCACATCAACGTAGCAGACTGTTTCAACCATGTCGGTATACCCCGCACAGTTCCCTCACAGCCTTGTTGCTACTTTCTAAGAAAGGTATCCCCCAGATCCGGGTTAGGATCTATAGAACTCCCAAGCAACCCACAATAATAAAGCAAGCAAAGAAGACAATTGAAAACATAGTTATGAGCTAGCCCTAAGGTACACCTCACTTTAAGTTATTCCCCAGCAGAGTCGCCAGTTCTGTGATCGGTGGATCTGGAACTGACTGTTTAAAGCTGGTTCGCGAAATGTCGCGGTAAGCAAGAGTCGCCACCGTCTTTTATTTTCTCCAAATGGAAAGGACAAAAGCACAGAAAAATTCCTTAAAAGAGATTGCTCTCGGTTCGGGAGGTAGGTTATAGAAAGGGAAGGTGTTAGCACCCTTTCTATCCATGGTTATCCATGGGCTCTTAGATACTTGCTCATTGTGTTTTCAAAAATGTTTGCTTGCTTTTCAATTGTGGGTTAAAAAAGTTTATTTGAAAAATTTCAGTTCGACTCGTACGTCAGAGTGTTTGAAAAATTTGCTTTGAAAGCTTTTGAAAAGTGTTGGTGTGAAAAGTCTTTGAATTTTTGTTTTGAAGAGAGCAAGTATCCATGAGTCGTCTACCTACCCTAAGGAATTCGTCTGTGTAAATGTCCTTTAAAGTAGTGCCATCCCACCATTGAGAGGTAGGTAGCACCACCGTTGGAGGTGTTCGGGTCAATTCGAGGTTAGGGACATGGTGATCACCAGAGCAATAGGAAGACACCTTAGAAGCTACCCTCATGCCAGGTTCCCGGATCATGAGGACTTACTAAGACATCCTCTACTTGACGATCACCTTTCGAAAGGCAACAATGAGGCGTACCCTAGGGGTGGTGTGTGATTTGTGTGTCGTTTTCATTTGTATTTGTCTTGTCATGTTTATTTGTGTTCTACGCGTGATTTTAATTAAGACATTCATTCTTGCATGCTTTTTAACAGTTTAAATATTTGCGGAAAAAATAAATCTAAGGCTATTACAAATGGCGCGGGTCCACATCGCCAAAATAAACCGGACCCGATTTGACTGAAAGTAAAGAAGCAATAAAATAAAAGTGCGAAAGGTAAGAATTGTTACAAGGCTTTGGGACATGTACATAATTATGATAAACGACATAAAATAAATATGCGAAATAAAATAATTAAACAATGGGCGTTGGACCCTTTTGCAAAAAATTAAATTTAATAGGAAATTAAAATTAAAAATTAAATGTTTTTGGTATTTTTGTATTTTTTAAGATTTAAAAGAAAAAGAACTTTTTAGAATGAAATTTGAAATGCAAATCCTAATTCTAATGTTTTTTTTTAGTTATTGTGAAAATGTTATATTAATCTAAATTAAACCCTAATTTTTACTTATATACATTTAATTATAAAAATAAAATAAATAAATAAATAATATTGTGATAAAAAAAGGAAAATTTAAAAGGTATAAAAAGTCATTAAACCTAATGCTATATTTTTGGATTTTTAGTTATTAAGAAAGTATTAAAATCTAACCTAAATGCAACCCTAATTAGTTTACAAATTTAATTATGAAAATTACTAATATTATGGCAAAAAACAAGGAAAGTTAAAAGGAATAAAAAAGTCATTAACCTAATGCTATATTTTTGGATTGTTTTATGGAAGAAAGAATTAAAGTTAAAACCTATTTTACTAAATTTATTTACATGTTAATTATTTACAAGAAAATAAATAAAATAAATATTTTTTATATTTTTATCCTTTTTCTGATTTTATGATGTTTTTGTGTTTTTTGTTAAAAAATAATTAATTAAATTAGAAAAGAAAATAACAATTAAAAATAAAATAGAATAAAAAAACAAACCAGGGGGGGTAGCCCCAAATTAGAGGTGCAGGCCTTAGGATGCTGGCCCAATTAGCTTTGAACTTGTTGACTTTTCTGGATCATGTATGATGCATTGACTCGCGCTCATGGTATACACCAATCTTCAGCCTTGGATGGGAATCTCCTGGACACGTGGGCATCTGGATGATGGTGGTACATGATATGCTTCAACGTTGTGCCTGCATAGGAATGAGTATAGAAAAATAATAGCGAAGTTATTCAGACCTGGGGTTCGAACCCAGGTCTTTGGACATCAATGCGTTGATAGCTTGCCAACTGAGCCACTTAGTCAATTTGATATATAATATGCCAACAAATATTAAAAAAGAAAGTAACGCATTAGTGGCATTTTGGCGCCAGAGTTTGAACGGACCAATCCACGCTTGACATGGCATCATCTTCCTCGCGTGCCTGAAATACAAAACACAGAGGCAACGGTTTTCGTTGTGTTTTCTTAGGGGACTTTTGGAAAAATAGCGAATAGCAATATAAGCTACATAAATTGTTCGCGAATGGTGGTTTATGTCCGTCTCAATGCACTGAATTCAATGGCCATGGTCTGAAGCTTTGATTTTTCTTCTTTGCAAAAGCCCTAATTTTAAAAACCTGCAACCCTAATATTCAGAAATGGTAGAATCGCATATGTGGCACAAAAATGTAATTGAATGTATTGGTTAGCTTGGAAACTTGACAAGGAACATGAATTCATCAATCAAAATGCAAAAAGATGTATGATTTGAGCTATGCGATTTCAAAAGTTTCGAGGTACAGTCTGAGTTCTTGATACCGATTCAGGGCGTTTTGGTTCTTGTTTGTGATTGGAATATGATCAGGAGAGTTTGAGGAAGCTATTGGAATCAGTCTTAAGGCTTAAAACTACCTAGAACCTTGATTTCAGAATCCAGTTATATGCCTAATTTTTCAAGTTGTCAATAAGCTTTTGAGCGAGCCTTTTTGCTGTCTTATGGTTAGGGTTTGACTTAGTGCTTATGAGGGAAGAGAATTAGCTTGTTAGTTGGCCTTGATTCATGCCCATGAGAGAACTAGTCCTAGGGTTTTCACCATTAACCAATTTTCCTTCTTTTAAGCCAAGACCAAGACTTAGTGTGCCATTTAACCCTAGCATGAGTTTGTGAGCTGGTCCATGACATATGGAAGTTGTCCAAATTCAAATGACACTATTCCATTGGTTTTTGAATTTTATTTGAATTTTTAAGGATTTAAAATGAATTAAATAATCAAAAATTAAATAAAATAGAAAAATCAATGTTTGATCTTGAAATTAATCATGGGACACGTGTGTGGCATGACAAGGATGAATCAAGTGGAAGAAAGTGGGCCCTTTTGTCAAAAATTGGAGTTTCAAGGATAGTTGACTTTTGCCATTTCACAAAAATTTCCCAACTTCTACAAGGCATAACTTGCTCAATTTTTAAGCTTTTCACATGTTCTTGGACATTTTGGAAAGGTCTTTGAGTCCTCTAACCAATGCCTTTGGTCCCATGTCATTTTGATTTACCAATCTCAAGTTATGGTCTTTGACTTAAAGTCCCTTTTTGTTGACTTTTGAAAATGACCTATAATGTTGAAATTGATAACTTTTTGTGAGAGCATTTCTTGGACTTGAAGTATGAAGATGAGTTGTAGGAAATGTCTTTCTCTTCAAAATGAGCTTTAGATGGCATTTTTCTGATAATCCATGTGAAAGTTATGCCCTGGTCAATTTCAGTTGACTTTTTCAGCTGTCCAAATATAGCAACTTTTGCATCTTTGATGATTTCTGAGCCAAATTTTGAGAATCATGATCAAGCATTGATCAAATGATGTTTGTGGCTTCAAAATGATATATTGACCAAAAATTTGAACTTTTGACTGCCAAATGACCATTTTGCCCCTACAGTTGACTGTAGTGCAATTTAGGGTTTTGACTGTGCAATCTTGAGCTGAAGGCCTTGAAACTTGATATGAGGATGCTTGACCATGTTTGTAAGCATATGAGATTTGATTGAGCCTTTGAAAACTTCATTTTCTTAATCAGACTCAAAACCCTAATTTTGACTGTATGGGAGACTATTGCACTGCACAACCCTTGGGGAATTTTGTAGCTTGGCTTGGCAATTTCTTGAGGAATATGGGAGGGCAAATTTTGGGGTACAACAGAAAGGATCTCCAATAATTGGCATATTCTTCACATGAAAAAGATTGAAAAAGATACCATTGAAATCAAATCTCAAAAGCATTGAATACATGGTTGTTGGGCTTGGATTTTTGACCAAAATCATTCCATATACATACAGAAACCTAACCCTAATTACGAGAACAAGGAAGCTACGCCTCAAACCAAGAAACAACTTTGCATTTTTTGCCAAAAAATTGAAATCTGTTTTCATAGTTTCAGTGTATTGCAAGGCCTAAAAACTATCCCACAAGCTTGCCAAGGTTACCAGGAATCTATTCCAATAAAAAACACGTTTCCATACTCAAAGAATTGGTAGATAGAAGCTTGACTTTCTTCTAAAATTTGCATATTCGTATTTGAATTTATACACACTTTCCATGCATTTTAATGTTTGATTTATACTGATGTGATGATTCTAAAGCTAATGGCATGATTCAATTGAAGAATGGCTGTCTGAATAGAAAGTTACCATGAACGTCTTTTAGGGTTTCAGGAACTTTAAAAGGGGGTTTCTTTCATGAGGAAAAATTAGGCAACGAGACAAGGACCATTGAACTCAGGGTATCTGGACGATTCAATTCCACACATCGCGCTTAATTTATGTTACGCTATGGCCTAATCGTTATTTTTGCAGGTTTGAATTAGTGGGGGTTTAAAACCCCCGCTATCTGCTTTGTATTTCAAGCCAAATGAAGAAGAAGGTGGACGTGTCCATACATGACTGGGGAATTTGAACATTCGCGCGCTGATTTTTGTTCTAACACCACTAGTGTCTATTTTCTATTATATTAATTGTGCTCCACTATAATAACAAAGAAGCTTGAGTGGTTCAGTGGTTAGTGCGTTTGGCTTGCAGGTATTGGGACCTGGGTTCGATTACCAGATCCCCCATATTTCCTTATATTTTTCTTTGTAACATGTTCAGGTACCTTGGCCCTTCAATGATCTATCATGTACCCTACGCTCAAGCTGGCCACATGTCCAACAACACCAATCCAAGGGCCAGCATGGGAGGACTACCATACGCATTGGTCAATAGATCCACACGCATCATTGAAAAGTAAAAAAAGGCCAAGAATCAGTGGGCCTATTTGCTTTCTACCTCTTCTCTTTTTCTTTTTTTTTTATTTGTTTTAATTTAATTGTTTTTTTTCTTTTAATTCATCAAAATAATTTTTACCATACAAAATACAAAAAAAATCAGAAAAGTCCAAAATAAAAATATATTTTTTATTTAATCCATTAATAGTTTTGTAAAATAAATTTCTAACAATTAATTAGTTTTAGTTTTAGGTTTAAGTTTAATGTTTTTTTCTTAAATAAATTAAAACACATAAAAATTAGGGTTTTTAGATTTTTATTCTTTTCTCAATAAAATAATTTCTTCTTATTATTATTAATTATTAATTATCTTGTAAATAAATGTGACATTTAAATAATTAGGGTTAAATTAGGGCGAAACTTAAACATTTTCTAATAATTAAAAAAACAAACTAGAATTAGGGTTTTTATTTAAATTTCTAATTTCAATTAATCTTCTTTTTTTTTCATAAATACAAAAACATAAAAAAAAAATAACTTCTTTTCTTATTAAGTCAATTAATTAATTTTTAATTTTAATTTAATCTTTAAAGGGTCCAACGCCCTCGCATTTTCGCTTCTAGTTTATTTTCACGCGTTTGTTTATATTCTTCATTTTTAATTTATGTAATTGCCCCAAGGCCTTGTAATAATAATTAGAGACTTATTTACTTTCAGTACTTTTATTCAAATCGGGTCTTGGTTTAATTTGGTGATGTAGACCCGCGCCTTTGTAATAGCGTAGGACCTTTATTTTTTCCGCATTTTAAATTCCCGCACCTTTTAACTGTTAATAATCACATGAAAGAATGTATGCCCAAATAAAAATCAAAGCGTAGATCACCAATGCATGACAAGACAAATAATATTTGAAAATGACACACAAATCACACACCACTCCTAGGGTACGCCTCACTGTTGCCATGCCCCTCGAAACGTGGTCGTCGAGTAGAGGACGTTTTAGTAAGTTCTCATGTCCATGAACATGGCATGGGGGTAGCTTCTAAGGTATCCTCCTATTGCTCTGGTGACCACACTGTCCCGAACCCTCGAATTGACCCGAACACCTCCAACGGTGGTACTACCCACCTCTCAATGGTAGGATGGCACTATCTTAAGGACATTTACACAGAAGAATTCTTTAGGGTAGGTAGATGACTCGTAGATACTTGCTCTAATTCAAAACAAATCAAAAACTTCTTTTCACACCGACACTTTTCAAAAAAAGCTTTCAAAATAACTTTTCAAACACTCTTGAGGACTGATACAAGAGTCGAACTGAAATTTTAAACGAAACTTTTTCAAACCCACTCACCTTGAAAAGCAAACAAACATTTTGAAAACACAAATGAGAAAGTATCTAAGAGCCCATGGATAACCATGGATAGAAAGGGTGCTAACACCTTCCCTTTCTATAAATCTACCTCCCGAACCCGAGAACTAATCTCAATAAGGAATTTTTCTGTGCTTTTGTCCTTTCCATATTGGAGAAAATAAAAGACGGTGGCGACTCTTGCTTCCGTGACATTTCGCGAACCAGCGTTAAACAGTCAGTTCCAGATCCACCGATCACAGAACTGGCGACTCTGCTGGGGAATAATCTTATAAAGTGAGGTGTACCTTAGGATAGTTCATAACTGTGTTTTCAATTGTTTTGACTTGTTTGCTGTAAATTGTGGGTTGCATCGGAGTTACATAGATCCTAACCCGGATCTGGGGATACCCTGTTAGGTAGCATAAGCTGTGAGGGACCTGTCCGGCGTAGACCGACATGGGTGAAACAGTGGCTACGTTGGTGTGGCACCTTAGTCTGTACCGATATCCCTTGTGTCGCAACGAGGAGAATATGGGTCTTCTGAGGAGTCATTAAGCACCAACAGACCTTAGAACCTTAAATGACACAACTTGGCCAATAGAACAATAGCAGTATGCTACGCCCATTGAGGCTAAACTCTCGTGATGGTTCTGGCCGCAAGAAAAGATTGTGATGCTGGAGTTATGACCGATTGAGGGTAGTCAATGATATTGGGATCCTCTAAGAACCCGGTTATTCTTGATAGGATAGGTATGAACCAACAAACTGAAAGAGGGTAATACCTAGACCTCATGCTGGCCTAAACTTTAAGGGCTTGTCTTGTGTGACTTGTGTGCCTTATCATGTTTGACTTTGTAAATATTTATGGTGTGCTTTATCATAACATCATAACATCATGAGCATTGCATGCATCCTGCATAAGGGCTGACCATTTCAAAGACAAGAGGGTTTCACCTTTGCTCTGTTTTGTAGGACATCATGATGCCCCTATGCGAAGGAATACTATCCGGTTCAACTTTGTTCACCCACCTGAGTTGCTTGAAGAATTGGTTAGCAGAATTCCAAACACTACTTCCTTCATCCAGAGGCATGGTTCTCTTCTCAGTTTAGTCACTGCAAAGCGGGATCAACAGTTGATGAGTGTCCTGACCCAGTTCTATGACCCTCTGTACCAGTGCTTCACCTTTCAAGACTTCCAGCTGGTCCCTACCCTGGAAGAGTTCTCTGATTTGCTTGGTATCCCTATCTTGGATCAGACTCCTTACACTGGTTGGGAAAAGACCCTTAGGCTTGAGGAGGTTGCTGCAGCTCTTCCCTTGACCCACCAAGAAGTAATGGACAACTGGGTGACTAGAAGCGGAGTTAAGGGTTTCTTGGCCAAGTTTCTGATTGGTAAAGCTAACAGTTTCTGGAATGACTTGGACTTTAGGGCATATGAAGACATCCTGGCTCTCTTAATCTATGGGCTAGTCTTGTTTCCTAATCCTGACAACTTCATCAATGTCACTGCCATAAGGATCTTCATGTCTCGGAATCCTGTGCCCACTCTCTTGGGTGACATCCTGCAACAACTTTATGCTCGTACCGCCCGAAAACGAGGAACTCTGTGGTGTTGTATCCCTTTGTTGGTGAGGTGGTTTATTTCGCACCTCCCTAAGTTCGTGCTGAAGAACCAAGAAGGAAGAGGTTGGGCTCATAGGTTAATGTCTCTCACTGATAAAGACATCATTTGGACTTTCAGGGGTTTGGATGAGATAGCTGTTATTGATCGTTGCGGAGAATACCCTAATGTTCCTCTGATTGGTACCCAAGGAGGAATCTCTTACAATCCATGTCTAGCTCTCCGTCAGTTTGGAAGAGCCAGAAGAGCAGGGCCTCATGAGATGTTGGTGCTTCACATCAGTTTTGAGTTTCAGGTGGATAGTGACGAGCTGCGTCGCAGGTTCATCAAAGCTTGGGACAGAGTTCATAAAGCTGACCCACAAGAATTGGGGCCAAAGACTTCTCTACCTATGGAAGCCTACTACAAATGGGTTCGTATCCGTGCTCAGAAGTTAGGTATGCCATACGAAGCTGTCAGACCCGTCATTCTTGAGTATCCTGACAAAGATGGGGCTCCGCCAACTGTCCTCCCTCCTCAGATCCCTACTGATTATGAGACATTAAAGAGGTATTGGCCGCAACTGCGAGAAGAACGGGATTCTTATCGGGAAAAGTTCAACGAACAGGAATTGAAGATCCAGAAGCTGACAAAGCAGGTGGAGAATGAGCGAGCTCTGAATGACTACATCCGTACTGAGAAGAGGAGACCCTGGGATCAATGATGAGCTTTGGATGTTCTTTTACAGTTTTATTTCCCTTTTCAGTATTTCCATTTTATGTAACGCCTAAGGGCAACCTGTTGAACTATTTAAATTTCAAAGTTGAATCTAATGAAGTGCGTTCCTTTTTGTTTACAAAGTTGATTCCCGATTGTCTTTGAAAACATAAATCATACGCATTCCATTCATCATGTGCATAGCAGGTTTTCTTCTTTTCAGGTTGCTTATTGTTCTTCGCTGTTTATTTCAGCATCATGAACCCTGAATCATCAACCGAGATGTCTATCAAGGCCCTTCAGGCGCATAACGCACAATTTCAAAAGCTGATCATAGGTCTGGCCCAAGGTCAACAAGAGCTGAAGGCTTTGCTCCTGAAGAAGGAGAAGAAGAAGAAGAGAATTGTTCTTTTCAACTCGGGCCGGAGGTTTGGTAATACTCTGCAGAATGAAGAAGCTGGTTCTTCTGTAGGCAAAGACAGTCCCCAGGGGGTAAAGGCTCCAAGTCTGGTAGTCTCTGACAACGAGACTGATTTTAATGAGGAACAATATCCTCCTGCCGAAGACCGGTACAAGCAGTTGGAAGACAGACTGAATGCAATGGAGATCCAACAAGTACCTGGGCTGGATTTCGGAGACTTGGGATTATCTACTGGTGTGATCATTCCTCACAAGTTTAAGGCACCATCTTTCACGAAGTATGACGGGGCGTCTTGTCCCAAGCTACACCTCAGATCTTATGTGCGGAAGATTCAACCGTACACAGTGGACAAGAACCTATGGATCCACTTCTTCCAGGAGAGTCTTTCAGGGACTCATCTCGAATGGTTCTATCAGCTGGACGAGACCAAGGTTCGTAACTGGGAGGAGTTGGCTACTGCTTTTTACAAGCAGTATCAATATAATGCCGACCTTGCTCCTACACGTACCCAACTCCAGGGTATGTCGCTAGGATCAAGCGAAGGTTTTAAAGAGTATGCACAGAAGTGGAGGGACCTGGCTGACAGGGTGCAGCCTCCGTTAACTGACCGTGAGTTGGTAGATATGTTCTTGAGGACCCTATCCGGGCCATTTTTCAATCATCTTATTGGCAACTCATCTGCAGGTTTCACTGATCTTATTTTGACTGGGGAGAGGATAGAGGCTGGAATGAAGTCCGGTAAAATTCAGAAGGGTGCATCTTCAAGTTCTGAGAAGAAACCCTTTAAGAAGGAGGCCAGTGCTGTATATGGGCCTAGGAGACATGATAAACCAGAGCGCCGCCAGTCTGTCAACGCGGTGGTTATTGCTAAGCCTGCTGTCGCTCCTCGGCAAACCATTCCACAAAGGGCTGAAAGACCCAGAAGAGAGTTTACCCGGATGAGTATGACCCTATCACAAATCTTGCCGCAGTTGCTGTCCACCAACTTGGTGACTGGCAGAGAGGCCCCAAAGGTTGTGAATACTGCCTCTCCCAAGTACAATCCAAATGCCCGTTATGCATATCACTCTGATAGCCCGGGGCATTCCACTGATGACTGTTGGGCCTTAAGGAACAAGGTGCAGGACCTTATTGATGCCAAGGAGGTACAGTTTGAAGCACCTGAGAAGCCTAATGTGGTGACAGCTCCCCTGCCTGCTCATGGAGTGAATGCTATCAGGGATGATGATGAAGTGGAGGAATCAGAGTTCAATAGCTGGATTTATCCGACGGCCGACAGTGGACCTAGCAATTGGATTGCAAAAGACAACCTACCTGTTACTTTTGTTACGGAGTAATGAATTCTTTTGTTTTTGTTATTTGTAATAAACAATGAATTAAAACTCTATAGCCCAGTGTCTTACCCGGGGCACCGTGGCTTCATTTGTGAGGGCATATTAATTGTCATTTCATATATCATGAATAAAGACCTTGGAAGTTTTCTCGCATTTCAAATCTTGTGCTCCTTTTCTTTCTTTCCTTTCTTTATATATTGCAAAACAGCTGTATTTACACACACTCACTCATACAGGTTTCAATCCACTCTGGATCTCACTGGCAACGACTCTGTTACTGCCAGTTATGACTTCGAAAATCCGATCAACTTAGCCGAAGACGAAGGTGAAGATGATTGTGAAGTGCCTGGCGAGCTTGCAAGACTGTTACTCCAGGAAGAGAGGGCAATTCAACCACACGAAGAGCCAGTGGAAACAATAAATCTGGGTACTGAGACGGACAAAAAGGAAGTTAAGATTGGTGCCAACCTAGAGCTCAGCGTGAAGCAACGGTTGACTTAGATGCTACATGATTATGTGGAGATCTTCGCCTGGTCCTACGAAGACATGCCTGGGTTGGATACCGACATTGTGGTCCATCATTTGCCTACCAAGGAAGACTGCCCTCCGGTTAAGCAAAAGGTCCGCCGTATGCGTCTAGAGATGTCTGAGAAGATCAAAGCCGAGGTTATGAAACAGTTTGATGCCGGGTTTCTTGCAGTGACTTCTTACCCTCAGTGGGTTGCCAATGTGGTTCCAGTACCGAAGAAGGATGGTAAGGTCAGAATGTGTGTTGATTACAGGGATCTGAACAGGGCCAGCCCCAAGGATGACTTCCCCTACCTCACATTGATGTCCTTGTTGACAATACTGCTCAGCACAAGGTGTTCTCTTTCATGGACGGTTTTTCAGGCTATAATCAGATCAAGATGGCTCCTGAAGACATGGAAAAGACTACCTTTGTTACTCAGTGGGGCACCTTCTGCTACAAGGTCATGCCATTCGGGTTGAAAAATGCTAGGGCAACCTACCAACGTGCCATGGTTGCTTTATTTCATGACATGATCCATCATGAGATAGAAGTGTATGTTGATGACATGATTTCAAGGTCTCAAACTGAGGAAGAACACCTTGATCATCTGCAGAAATTGTTTGACCGTCTGAAACTGTACAAGCTGAGGTTGAACCCGAACAAGTGCACCTTCGGGGTAAGATCTAGAAAATTGCTAGGCTTCGTTGTAAGTGATAAGGGTATTCAAGTGGACCCTGCCAAGGTTAAAGCTATTCAAGAGATGCCAGTGCCTAAGACAGAGAAAGAGGTCAGAGGCTTTCTAGGACGCCTGAATTACATTGCTCGATTCATCTCGCACCTAACTGCTACTTGTGAACCAATCTTCAAACTGCTGAAGAAAGATCAGGTAGTACGTTGGAATGATGAATGTCAGGCCGCTTTGGACAGAATCAAGGAGTATCTCCAAGAACCACCCATTCTTATGCCACCGGTTGAAGGGAGACCTCTGATACTATACCTGACAGTACTTGACAACTCAATGGGGTGTGTGCTGGGGCAGCATGACGAGTCTGGCCGAAAAGAGCATGCCATTTATTACCTTAGCAAAAAGTTTACCGACTGTGAGACCCGATACTCACTGCTTGAGAAAACTTGCTGCGCTTTGGTGGGCTGCTCGCCGGCTGAGACAGTATATGCTGACTCACACTACTTTGTTGATTTCAAAGATGGATCTGATAAAGTACATATTTGAAAAGCCTGCTCTGTCTGGGAGAATAGCAAGATGGCAAATGATCTTGACAGAATATGACATCCAGTACACGACCCAAAAAGCCATCAAGGGGAGTGTATTGGCAGACCACTTGGCACATCAGGCAGTAGACGACTATCAGTCAATGAACTTCGAGTTTCCAGACGAGAGCATCATGATTGTGACTGATTGTGAAGTACCTGGACCGGATGAAGGACCTGAGGAAGGATCCCGATGGTCTATGCACTTTGACGGAGCCTCCAACGCTTTGGGTAACGGTATCGGTGATGTGATCATATCCCCTCAAGGCACTCATACTCCATTCACTGCCCGACTATGTTTCAACTGCACCAACAACATGGCGGAGTATGAGGCATGCATCATGGGTCTTCAAGCTGCGATTGACTTAAGGATCAAGTTTCTGAGTGTCTTCGGAGATTCCGCTCTCGTGATCAATCAGATCAAAGGAGAGTGGGATACGAAACATCCGAATCTTATTCCTTACAAATAATGTGTGTTGACCTTAATCCCCCATTTCACAGAGATAACCTTTGAACATTTCCCGAGAGAGGAGAATCAGTTGGCGGACGCGTTAGCTACGATGTCTTCCATGTTCAAAGTCAAATGGGATAATGAGGCTCCCCGGGTCATCATCTGGAAACTGGACGAACCGGCATACTGTTGTGATCTTGAGGCTGAGGTAGTGACTGAGAAGCCTTGGTACCATGAGGTGAAAAGGTATTTGGAAGCTCAAGAGTATCCGGAAGGTGCATCTGTCAATGATAAGAAGTTTCTGAGAAGGTTCGCAGCGAAGTTCTTCCTTAGCAACGGCATTCTGTATAAGCGAAACCATGATTCGACCTTACTGCGTTGTGTGGATAAGACTGAAGCAGAAAGGATCATGGCAGAGCTGCATGAGGGTACCTTAGGAACGCATTCCAGTGGACACACTATGGCAAAGAAGATCCTTCGGGCAGGGTATTTCTGGTCCACAATGGAAGCCGACTGTTACCAACACTCTCGGATGTGCCATAAATGCCAGATTTATGCAGACAAGGTGCATGTTCCTCCAGTTCCTCTAAATGTCCTGACTGCACCTTGGCCTTTTGCAATGTGGGGCATAGATATGATCGGTGAGATTAAACCTACGGCATCCAACGGGCATCGCTTCATCCTGGTGGCGATTGACTATTTCACGAAGTGGGTTGAGGCAGCTTCCTACGCAATGGTAACCAAGAACATTGTGGCACGGTTCATTCGGCATAATCTAATTTGTTGATACGGTGTCCCGGAAAGGATCATTACAGACAACGGTACCAATCTTAATAACAAGATGATCACTAAGCTCTGCGAGCAATTTAAAATACAGCACCACAACTCTTCTCCCTACCGGCCGAAGATGAATGGGGCTGTAGAAGCAGCGAATAAGAATATCAAGAAAATTGTGCAGAAGATGACAGTGACTTATAAAGATTGACACGAGATGTTACCGTTCGCTCTTCATGGGTACCGTACCTCAGCAAGGACGTCAACCGGGGCAACTCCTTTCTCCTTGGTCTACGGTATGGAGGCAGTCTTACCGATTGAAGTGCAGATACCCTCTCTCTAGATAATGAACGATGCAGATCTGAGCAAAGATGATTGGATCCAGACACGACTTGATCAGCTAAATCTAATGGACGAAAAGAGACTCAATGCTATCTGTCATGGTCAGACGTATCAAAAACGGATGATCAGGGCATTTAACAAAAAGGTCAGACCACAAGAATATCAAGTTGGGGATTTGGTAATCAAGCGTATCATCCTTCCTCAGAGTGATCACAGGGGCAAATGGACCCCTACGTACGAAGGGCCATTTGTGGTTAAACATGTGTTCTCATGAGGAGCCATGATTCTAACCAACATGGATGGTGATGACCTTCCTCACCCCGCCAATGCAGACATAGTAAAAAGATACTACGCATGAAAAAGACCCGCTAGGTTGACATACCTAGGCAAAAATTAGGGCTTCCCGGCGAACCAAAAGGGTTCGGGCAAAATGAAGGGATGAAATGAAAAAATCTGTACACTCGGCAAGTCGAAAACCTGAAAAGGCGGCTTGGGCAAAAATGGGTATCCCGGTGGACTGAAAACCCGAAAGGGCGGTCCAGGCAAAAGTTAGGGATAAAGCGTAATACTATGTCTCATTGGATCACCTTGCATCCAGAATCCGGTATCAATATCAAGTTCTAACGGCATCAACCAATCAGCTTCATCCTCGACTAGGTCATCAAGTGATGAGACGCTCGAAGATATAAAGGCGATAGCAGAGTTGGAACCCAGTGGGATTATCCTTTTCACACAGCTGTTTTGTTTCCCTTTTGTACAAATTGTATAAACTCTTTTGTTCGGCGGCGTTCTCTTACTAGGACGTCAGCCTCTTGTATATAAACGCCTATTTACAGGCAAATTCAAAATCAATACAAATACACTTTTCAGTTAAAATTGCCAATTATTTTCCTTTTCTGTTTTGTTTTGTGAAGAACGTCCAAGGTTCAATTTGTGATATATGCATTTGACAATAATTGCTAACTCATAAATATTTGCATACGAAACAAAGGATTAATTACAGGTAACATTAGAAACAGGGGCAATAATGAGTGGTCTAAGCGATCTAATTGCTCTGTCCATCAAGGTATCAAGGTAGGTTCAGCTGAAGAACACAACCAGTATATCTTAACCCCCTAGAGAGTGAGCCAGCAAGTCAATGCACTCTCCCCAAGCAAATCTATTATCAGCCTTAAGGAAGTTGGGTACCCCCGCAGATCTCAACATTCCCCAGCACGATATACATATATTCTTAAACAAGCATCCCCGACAGTCTTGACCTAAAGATTGTTCCCCGGAGGTATATCAAACATTCAATGGGGTCACTTCCCCAATATAGTTCAAAATTTCCCCAGGAGAGTCCAATCCAGTTTCCCCAGGAAAGTTGGAATCCATCTCCCCAAGCAGTAAGCTTATCCCCAGTAGATTCCGGAAGCTTATACCTGTAGAGCACGAACGCGTCTCCCAGCTTTATTTAAAGGTTATTTCCCTATCAGGATATAATTGGGTTATCCTCAGCCAAAAGCCACGGAAATATCGTCCCCGACGAAGTATTCCTATCCTCAGCGGAGTCTATTAACACTTCCAACATAACAATGGTATCCCCAGCGGAGTTATCATCATCCCAGCAAAATATCTCTCTCCCCACAGAGCATTTTTCCAGCAAGGTCGCTAGAGTAATTTTCTCCCTGCAGAGTGTTCTATTCGCCAAGTTTATTCCCCAACGGAGTTATCTTCTCCTACCGGTATTCTTGCAACTATCATCCCTAGCGGAAACAACCAAGCACTACTCTCCAACATCAGCCCAGGATGTGACTTCCCGGCACCCGTCAAGGATTTATTTTCCTAAGACGAAAGCATACATTCATAAACATCGCATTTCTATACATTATAGCATGCATATATGCATCATGAACATACAATCTCATTTATGTTGAGAACATCATTGCTTGATCCATATCATGCATTGCATATGACTGACCTTTACCTTTCAGGAAAGATCCAGTTAAGTTCTCAGCTATGTCCAAGACTTTAGCCTGGTTCAGTTAAATCGACCCTAAGATTTTCCTGATTCTTATCCAGTCAAAGGCCTTCTCTGGTTCAGTTAGATCGACCCTAAGATCTCCCTGATTCTTATCCAATTGAAGATATTCCAAGACCTAGCCTGGTTCAGTTAAATCGACCCTAAGATTTTCCTGATTCTTATCCAGTCAAAGGCCTTCTCTGGTTCAGTCAGATCGACCCTAAGATCTCCCTGATTCTTATCCAGTTGAAGATATCCCAAGACCTAGCCTGGTTCAGTTAAATCGACCCTAAGATTTTCCTGATTCTTATCCAATCAAAGGCCTTCTCTGGTTCAGTCAGATCGACCCTAAGATCTCCCTGATTCTTATCCAGTTGAAGATATTCCAAGACCTTTCCCGGTTCAGTTAAATCGACTCCTAAAGATTTTCCTGATTCTTATCTAGTCAAAGGCCTTCTCTGGTTCAGTCAGATCGACCCTAAGATCTCCCTGATTCTTATCCAGTTGAAGATATTCCAAGACCTTGCCCGGTTCAGTTAAATCGACTCCTAAAGATTTTCCTGATTCTTATCCAGTCAAAGGCCTTCTCTGGTTCAGTCAGATCGACCCTAAGATCTCCATGATTCTTATCCAGTTGAAGATATTCCAAGACCTTGCCCGGTTCAGTTAAATCGACCCTAATATTTTCCTGATTCTTATCCAGTCAAAGGCCTTCTCCGGTTCAGTCAGATCGACCTTAAGATCTCCCTGATTCTTATCTCAGTAGAAGACATCCAAGATTCTCCCAGTGTTCCTGTTGAGGTAGTAATCGCCCCAAGATTCTCTCAGCGTTCCTGTTGAGGTAGTAATCGTCCAAGGTTCTCTCAGCGTTCCTGTTGAGGTAGTAATCGTCCAAGGTTCTCTCACCGTCCCGTTGAGGTAGTAACCATCCCTGATCCATTCATCACCTTTTGAAGCTCCAGACTCGATTCCTGTATCTCGCCAGGGCACGTCTGAGGAGGTTCAAAAATTCGATACCTGTATCCAGCCGGAATGCATCTACATAAAGAGTTTGAAGACCAGCTCCTGTAACAGGCCAGGTAATCATTTTCTTTTTCAGGTACGCAAGTTCTCGCTAAGGAATCTCTTATGCGATCGACACCCCATCAGGTGGCATCTATAAGCCCATCCACCTATCCAATCTCCAAATGGAATCTGTAAGCCCATTCCCACCATCACACTACTATGTGAGCGCAAATTTCTGGGCACTCTAGTGTTCAATCATCTTCTACCTTCGGACTACGAAAGGCACGACAGCCAATCTACATCCTCAGGTCTAAGAAGATTGAACAGGGGCAACTGTTGTACCCCAAAATTTGCCCCCCCATATTCTTCAAAGATTTGCCAAAGATCAAGGTTCAAAGGCCACTCAAGGGTTGCACAGTCCAGTGGCCTCCTAACAGTCAAAATTAGGGTTTTGGTTCTGACAAAGAAGTTGAGGTTTCCAAGGGTCCAAACAAGTCCCACATGCCTATAAACATTGTCAAGCATCCAGATGCAAGGTTTCAAGACTCACAACACCAAGTTGCACTGTCAAAAACCCTAATTGCTCCACAGTCAACTGCAGGGGCAAAATGGTCATTTGACAGTCAAAAGTCAAAAATTTTGGTCAACATCTTATTTTGAAGCCACAAACATCATTTGATCACTTCTTGATCATGATTCTCAAAGCATGGCTCAAAAAGTCTCAAGATGCAAAAGTTTCTATTTTTGGACAGCTGAAAAAGTCAACTGCAAATTGACCAAGGCATAACTTCCACATGGTTTATTAGAAAAATTCCATCCAAAGCTCATTTTGAAGAGAATGACATTTCCTACAACTCATCTTCAGACTTCAAGTCCAATAAATGCTCTCACAAAAAGTTATCAATCTCAACATTATAGGTCATTTTCAAAAGTCAACAAAAAGGCACTTTAAGTCAAAGACCATAACTTGAGATTGGTAAATAAAAATGACATGGGACCAAAGGCATTGGTTAGAGGACTTTAAGACCTTTCCAAAATGTCCAAGAACATGATCAAAGCTTAAAAATCGAGCAAGATATGCCTTGTGGAAGTTGGGAAATATTTGGGAATTTTGAAAAGTCAACTTTGCTTCAAATGCCTCAAAATTGCTAATGGGCCACAATCTCTTCCAAGAATCATCACCCAAAAGCTATGCACGACCCATTGACCCAAAGGAGAGTTATTTTCTTATTTTTAATTTATTAATTGAATTTTTAAATCCATTAATTCATTTAATTAAAATTAAATATGAGAAAATACTAAACAAATGTTTTTAAATCTCTTTGTGCAGCTAATAGGTCCATTAAAAGCCTCAAGATTTCGTGCACACTCCATAAGGAAAGGATCTCCATTAATTGGCATGTTCTTCACATGAAAAAGATACCATTGAAATCAAATCTCAAAAGCATTGAATACATGGTTGTTGGGCTTGGATTTTTGACCAAAATCATTCCATATACATACAGAAACCTAACCCTAATTACTAGAACAAGGAAGCTGCGCCTCAAACCAAGAAACAACTTTGCATTTTTGGCCAAAAAATTGAAATCTGTTTTCATAGTTT
Organism: Vicia faba; assembly: GCA_948472305.1. NCBI lineage: Eukaryota > Viridiplantae > Streptophyta > Magnoliopsida > Fabales > Fabaceae > Vicia > Vicia faba. The sequence continues at coordinate 50,914 of CATIWC010001037.1, forward strand.
CAGTGTATTGCAAGGCCTAAAAACTATCCCACAAGCTTGCCAAGGTTACCAGGAATCTATTCCAATCAAAATCACGCTTCCATACTCAAAGAATTGGTAGATAGAAGCTTGACTTTCTTCTAAAATTTGCATATTCGTATTTGAATTTATACACACTTTCCATGCATTTTAATGTTTGATTTATACTGATGTGATGATTCTAAAGCTAATGGCATGATTCAATTGAAGAATGGCTGTCTGAATAGAAAGTTACCATGAACGTCTTTTAGGGTTTCAGGAACTTTAAAAGGGGGTTTCTTTCATGAGGAAAAATTAGGCAACGAGACCAGGACCATTGAACTCAGGGCATCTGGACGATTCAATTCCACACATCGCGCTCAATTTATGTTACGCTATGGCCTAATCGTTATTTTTGCAGGTTTGAATTAGTGGGGGTTTAAAACCCCCGCTATCTGCTTTGTATTTCGAGGCAAATGAAGAAGAAGGTGGACGTGTCCATACATGACTGGGGAATTTGAACATTCGCGCGCTGATTTTTGTTCTAACACCACTAGTGTCTATTTTCTATTATATTAATTGTGCTCCACTATAATAACAAAGAAGCTTGAGTGGTTCAGTGGTTAGTGCGTTTGGCTTGCAGGTATTGGGACCTGGGTTCGATTCCCAGGTCCCCCATATTTCCTTATATTTTTCTTTGTAACATGTTCAGGTACCTTGGCCCTTCAATGATCTACCATGCACCCTACGCTCAAGCTGGCCACATGTCCAACAACACCAATCCAAGGGCCAGCATGGGAGGACTACCATACGTATTGGTCAATAGATCCACACGCATCATTGAAAAGTCAACAAAGGCCAAGAATCAGTGGGCCTATTTGCTTTCTACAAACCTCCACAATGGGGTCAGAACCCCCCTCTTGTTTGTATCTCTACCTCTTCTCTTTTTCTTTTTTTTATTTGTTTTAATTTAATTTCTTTTTTCTTTTAATTCATCAAAATAATTTTCACCATACAAAATACAAAAAAAATCAGAAAAGTCCAAAATAAAAATATATATTTTATTTAATCCATTAATAGTTTTGTAAAATAAATTTCTAACAATTAATTAGTTTTAGTTTTAGGTTTAAGTTTAATGTTTTTTTCTTAAATAAATTAAAACACATAAAAATTAGGGTTTTTAGATTTTTATTCTTTTCTCAATAAAATAATTTCTTCTTATTATTATTAATTATTAATTATCTTGTAAATAAATGTGACATTGAAATAATTAGGGTTAAATTAGGGCGAAACTTAAACATTTTCTAATAATTAAAAAAACAAACTAGAATTAGGGTTTTTATTTAAATTTCTAATTTCAATTAATCTTCTTGTTTTTCATAAATACAAAAACATAAAAAAAATAACTTCTTTTCTTATTAAGTCAATTAATTAATTTGTAATTTTAATTTAATCTTTAAAGGGTCCAACGCCCTCGCATTTTCGCTTCTAGTTTCTTTTCACGCGTTTGTTTATATTCTTCATTTTTAATTTATGTAATTGCCCCAAGACCTTGTAATAATAATTAGAGACTTATTTACTTTCAGTACTTTTATTCAAATCGGGTCTTGGTTTAATTTGGCGATGTAGACCCGCGCCTTTGTAATAGCGTAGAACCTTTATTTTTTCCGCATTTTAAATTCCCGCACCTTTTAACTGTTAATAATCACATGAAAGAATGTATGCCCAAATAAAAATCAAAGCGTAGATCACCAATGCATGACAAGACAAATAATATCTGAAAATGACACACAAATCACACACCACTCCTAGGGTACGCCTCACTGTTGCCTTGCCCCTCGAAACGTGGTCGTCGAGTAGAGGACGTTTTAGTAAGTCCTCATGTCCATGAACATGGCATGGGGGTAGCTTCTAAGGTATCCTCCTATTGCTCTGGTGACCACACTGTCCCGAACCCTCGAATTGACCCGAACACCTCCAACGGTGGTGCTACCTACCTCTCAATGGTAGGATGGCACTATCTTAAGGACATTTACACAGACGAATTCTTTAGGGTAGGTAGATGACTCGTAGATACTTGCTCTAATTCAAAACAAATCAAAAACTTCTTTTCACACCGACACTTTTCAAAAAAAGCTTTCAAAATAACTTTTCAAACACTCTTGAGGACTGATACAAGAGTCGAACTGAAATTTTAAACGAAACTTTTTCAAACCCACTCACCTTGAAAAGCAAACAAACATTTTGAAAACACAAATGAGCAAGTATCTAAGAGCCCATGGATAACCATGGATAGAAAGGGTGCTAACACCTTCCCTTTCTATAAATCTACCTCCCGAACCCGAGAACTAATCTCAATAAGGAATTTTTCTGTGCTTTTGTCCTTTCCATATTGGAGAAAATAAAAGACGGTGGCGACTCTTGCTTCCGCGACATTTCGCGAACCAACGTTAAACAGTCAGTTCCAGATCCACCGATCACAGTTACTGAGCTGTGATTGTAAGTATCATATATACAACCACACTATAGATACCAACGCATGGGCCCACGTGACTAAATATCTTTCCTAACCGTTGTTAAATGGGTTTTCCATAGTAGTGAGATTGAGAGTACAACTTCGTCATTAGATGTTTTGCGTGATGTTAAAACAAAGAAAAGCTAGCACTTATGTAGATTGTATGGTATCTATATGTCTTGTGGTACTCCTCTGCATTAGAGGTCTTAGGAATCATCAAAAAGAATTTTGAAATTGATCCAAGTCATTATAAACAAGTTTTTAAATAAATTTTTGTTGCATGTGCCGATACAACCGTTTTTCAGGTCGACACATGTAACTCAATTTTAAAGCCTGTAGCCTCAAGAAGGCTTAGGTCGACATATGCATTGCATAGGTCGACACATATTGAAGCATTTATGAAATTGTAGAAATTCTTATTTTATGTGTCGACACATACGATTTATAGGTTGACACATTTGTTGTTGTTTTAAAGCATGTAGCCTCTGACTTATTTCGGTCGACACATACTGTCATATCCTAAATTTGCCCGCCTTAGGAATTAACAATTGAATTATCTCACTAGAATTTAATTGGGATATTTGTTTTTAATCATGTCATGGGGTGCATATTTAAATAAGTCTTATATTCTAGATGAAGGTGTATATACATTGAATTGGTAATAGGGGGTGCAATTAATTGGGCTTAGTAAATTGGTGTGAATCCTCTAAAGGGGAAGGGTGTATTGACTAATAAAATGGTGTATATTTTTGGGCCTAACTGACTCATATATTATAATTATTTTGATATTACTATTATTATTTGTTATTATATTATTTATTTTATTCTAAAGTTTGTTGACCAAGTCAACTAGAGTAAAGACCCTAAGTCTTTTGCTGCACATGTGAGTAGATCTCTTCTCCCCTAAGCTACTCAGAAGCTCCAAAAACATTGATTTTGAATAAAATCTGGAAATTTGATATTTGATCAAAAGATTGGATTGTTATTGATTGAACGAATTTATAATGAAATAACGTCCAAATACATACATAGTACAAACCCTAATTCTAATTTATAACAAAATATAAATCCTTCTAATTTACATTCGAATCAAATCTTAAATTGATTCTAATTGAATCAATTTCTAACCTAAAACTGCCAATCAACTAACATATTTCCTAATCTAACAATTCTTGAGGCTATAAATTAAAACCCTAAACTATTGATTCGGGGTGAACACCACAACCCTTAGAGATTCTAGATTACTGCTGCTGAAACCCTACACTATTCACCAAAGATTTTGTTAGTAGAAAACTTAGGTTTCACGACTGAAACCCTAATTTCTTCAGATTTAAACCTCCAGCCTTTTAATATCTGTAAAGAAAGAAAGAGGAGGAGATTATAAGGAGAAGAAGGATGACCAGAAGAGGAATTTACTAAAAATTATGAGGGTTCGTTTGTTTGGCATAGAGAAAGGAAAGAAAACTGAAAATGAGCTATGTTTTGTTTAAATAATACTCTCCCTATATCCGGATGCATTCCAGGTGGCTCCTAGAGATCCCCTAGATGAGGTGTCTGTTGACCAGTCACCTGTGTTTCCCCTATCATACACCCCCAATCAATCGCAGATCCTCACCTTCCATTATGATTACCACCAGATCAACGCTCCAAGACAAGCTTCTAAGAGCTGTTGGATTAAACGCATGTACCTGATAATCACTTCCTCACCATAATTCTGTGTACCTTCCCACATCTTGCCCAAACGAACCCAAAGTTTGTTTTGGGCATTTTCACAAATTGTCTAGGCTAAAGCCCTTTCTAATCACACCCTCATATTACTCCCTCAGTTCAAAACTACACCCCCCGCGCTATATTGGATTCTGATATAATTTGGGCTTAAGCCCTTTATTATTTTCACCTCCCTGATTAACTTATGCAACCCCTACTAATAATAAATTTATTTATTTAAATAATTTGTTTTTGTTTACTTATTTTATTTTATTTTTATATAATATCTCATATCATTTTTTAACATGTTGCATTAAAATATTTTTTCATTTTATCATAAAATCATTAATAAATAAATTTTGGATTAATATTAAAAATATTTAATATATTTTTTTTATAATAAGAAAATAATTGTTTATTAATTATTTTCAAATACTAACCACATTTCTATCAATATTCAAATATTTTTATCATTCAAACTTTTTTCTCAAATTGCATCATGCATTCTAAGACAACTAACCAATCAAATTTAACACTTTTTCTACTAACTTAATTTCAAATTCAACTTTATTTTCAAAAAGAATTATGTAGATATTTTATATTAACTGCGAACTGCATCTACGACTACACTATTTTCAAACCTAGACAAGGTCCAAGGAGAATCCAAAATATTTCCACAATCCATAAAAAAAACTAACCAAGCACATCCGAACTACGAAATTGGAATCTGATTCTTCATAAAGAGATACGTAGTCACGCGGTTAAAACCAAGGCAAGTTCACAACTAAAAAGTTAAATCTTTTTCTCAACATTATAGAAATATTAATTATTAAATTTCTATCTTACCCTTAAACCTAAAAGCGGAACCCCTTGAGAACAAGGGAGATAAAGAGTGACTAACACCTTCCCTTTGTCTAACTGTCCTATAAATTTAGAAACTCTGATAGAATTAGGGTTGTCTGTTATTTCCCGTCCTTAGGACACAAATTAATGGTGGCAACTCTTTATTTTTTTCCTGTTAGGACAGTTGGCGACTCTGCTGGGGACATAACCCTAGGTTTTAAAGTCTTCCATATCTTTTAGGTCTAGGGTTTCTTGGGTGCTTGTTATTTTTGGTGTTTCGTTTCTATATATGTTTTACCTATTTATTTTATTTCTTTTTTCATGTTATCATATTTTATTTTGTTGATTGGTGGAATTTAAATTCAAAATACTATCAAACCTTAGAAAGAAGGATTGTTTATTGGCCAAAGGGGGTAAACACCCTTATGAGCTTTTGTGACGACTTCGCCTAGAGTCAATTGAATTCCAAAGAAGGAATATCTTTTAGAGGTATAAACTTAATAGGATGTAGGACTTTGGAATTTGACCAATGACTCTTTGTATAACCCTAAAACAAAATCTCATGGTGAGACCTTGTACGACCTAAGAGACAAAAGTCTCGCTCTACAAAGAGGCTCTGCTTAAGGGAGGCCCTTGTACCTTTGCCTCTAGCGTTACCTATAATACCATTAAGGAAGCCACCTTATAGTGACGGTAGAATATTCGTAGGACAAAACTAGGAACCTACATGCTAAGGATACCTTTCACAATTCCACTACCATGTTACATCACCATGCATACATACATGCATTTCACATTTCAAATATTCATTGTTTTTGCATTTGTGTTTTCCTATTCAACGGATTTTTAAGGAAAAAATAATCAAAGGTTTTTGGTGAGTATCTTAAAAATGAATACCAATAAGAAACAAACCATCTGAGTTAGCATTGTGATTCCTGATACGCATAAGACAAAACTGATATGGGAAACTTGACTGACAAAGCTATGAAAGTGTTTTTTCGGTGCTATGGAGACATCCTTAAGTTGACCAAAGTGAATGTACAAGAAGAAGTTTTTATTTTCCTAACACAGTTCTATGACCCTCCACTCTGATGTTTCCCTTTCCAGAATTTTTAGTTAGCGCCTACGTTGGAGGAATTTGATAGGATCTTAGATTTTTCTAGAATAAAGGATGAACCTTACATATGGATTGGGAAGATCGTCAATGTCCAAGATTTGACTAAAGGATTGGGAATACCTTTTACAAATTTATTGCTCAATTACAAGAAAGATATCGGAGTTCAAGGGATTAAAAGACAATACTTGGAGGCCAAAGATCTTACTTTTGCTAATAAGAAATATTAGGGGCCTTGTGTAGAGTGTTTGGAACTACTTTTTTTTGTTTAATTCTCTTACTGCATATTATGGATTACATAGATCATGTTGCTATTAGTGTATTTTGGGCCGTAAAGGTGTTGAACACTGATCCTACTCCATCTTTACTTGCAAATGTTTATTATGCTCTTCATACCCGTTCTAAAAAAGGAAGAGGCGTGTTGAATTTTTGTATCTCTCTCTTATATTCTTGGCTTATCACTCATCTCTACAAATAAGACTATATGGTTAAGAATCTAATCCGAGAACAATGATCCCAAAAATTGAGGGCTCTCACCGCTGATTCAATTTTATGGTATTCAAGGAAGCTAAAGATAGAGGAAATTATCATTATCTGCGAAGATTTCCCAATGTTCTCTTAATTGGATCAAGAGGATGTATTAACTATAATCCCACTTTGGCTATACGCCAACTTGGATATCCTTTGGAAAATAAGCCTTCCGACGAGTAACTTCGAAAGTTAATTCTTCATGACATGGGCAAAAACAACCCCGAATTACTTAATAAGATTATCCGAGCTTGGAATAGAGTTCATAAGAAAGGATTCAGAAGAAAGAATATGTGGCGAGAGAACCCTATAGTCAATGGGTTTTGGAAAGGGTGCAAATAGTCAAACTACCATTTGTTGTTGATCATACCTACACACCAGATATGTCAGATCCTCTTCCAATGTCTATAGAGGAGATAGAAAACTTGAAGAAATCCCTGGAACTAGCTTAAAAAGAAAAAGAGGGATTAGAGCATAACCTCTATGACCTTACTAGTGAGAAAAGACAATTTCAACAAGAGCTTGAGTTAAAGGATCAATAGATTCAAAGAGACCATGAAGTGTTCTACCAAAGGATTATTGAGTGGTAATTTCAACTCGAATTCCCACAACCAACGTTCGGATGATGGTGCTAGAGAAATTGGGAGTCTAAATCGGTGGTATTAAAAATCTCTACAAGACAAAAAGGAGATGGAAGAAAATCTAAGAGCCCAAATCCAAGGTATAGCACAAGGTGCTCTAGATCAAGAAGAGTAAATCCAATATCTCACCACAAGACTCCAAGATAGTCAAGAAGTTGATATAGGAAAACACCTCAAGAGGATGAGGGCAGAAATACTTCTCGCCCAAAAGACATAAAATTATGAACAAATCTGTCAAGAACTGAAAGGCCTTCAAAAAAAATTTCCTCATTCAAAAGGAACTCTATAAGGAGATGAGGGCTGAAAATATATATTGGGAAGGACAATGTGTGAAGATTGCTGAAGCTGGGGAAAATAACAAGGTTATAATTCCGACATTATACAAGGAGTATCTGAGGTACAAAGACAAGCATGCAAGGCTTTCCTTTTTTGTGAATAATCTTATTGGTGACATCCCTAGAAGTTTGAGAGATGCGGAAGCCGTGATGGTCCCTCTTCCGAAGGATGTTAAAGACTTCCTCAAGCTTTGTAGGGGAGTGGTTGATGGTTATAGGGCAGAGATCCACAATCTCACTTAGGAGATTTTTTCCCTTTTGTTATTTCTTGTAATGATTGACGTTTGGTTCAATATTTCTTTTCAGTATTTTCCCTTCAGTATTTGTTTCAGAATTTGGAGTGTATTTCCCTTTTCAAAGATGATCATTATTAATAAGAGAACTTTTGTTTCCGTATTCAGATTGTGTATTTATTTTGGGATACTCACTTTTGTACCCCAAAATTTGCCCTCCCATATTTCTCAACACATTTCAATAGGGATCCTCAAAATTGCTCAAGGAAGTCCAAGGGTTGACCAGACAAACCCTCTCATAAGGCAGTTTACCTCAAATTAGGGTTTCATGTTGCATCAAGATACTTGAGTCTAATGGGTCCCAAATAATCACCATTGCCCTAATATGTTATCAAGATCATCCATGTCAAGTTTCAAGCCTTGCAGAGAAAGTTTGCTCAGTCAATTGCTCAAAGGCCTGAAAATCGACTGTGATAGGGCAAAAGTCAATTGTGGTCCCCATACAGTCAAACTTCAATATTTTTGGTCAAAATCCTCTTTTTGAAGTATTATTCATCATTTTATCAAGGGTTGATCATGATTCATCAAGGATTTCTCCCAATTCATCAAAACCCAAAAGTTGCTAAATTAGGGTTTTGCAGGAAAAGTCAACTCAAATTTGACCATGCATAACTTTCTCATACTTTATTATAAATGAACCATCAAAATCTCATTTTGAAGAGGATGCAATTCCCTACAATTAATCTTCATCTACCAAGTTCAAAATATGCACTCACAAGAAGATATAAATTTGGACATTATAGGTCACTTTGAAAAGTCAACAAAAACACTTTTTTTTGTCAAAGCTTCATACATGAATATGGAAGACTCAATTGAGATGAGACCAAAAGGGTTGCTTAGATGACATCTTAAGCTTTCTAAAAAGTCCAATAACACATCTCTAGGGTCAAAATTGAAGGAGTTATACATCGGTGAAGTTGACCTTTTTTGCAAAATTGCCAAAAGTCAAATATGCCTCAAATTGTAATTCTTGTCAAATGGGCCCAACTTTTTGTGCTTGTATTGAGTTTGTAACATGGTCCACGACCCATGACCCTTCTGACTTGCCTTTATTTTATTTTTGTCATTTATTTTGATTTTGATTTCAATTAAATCAAATTAAATCAAATTAAATCAAAATAAAATCATGAAAATATCAAAATCATTTAAACCTTGAGATTTTGTGCATATTTCAGGTCCATGAATAGCTGGAAAGGGAATCTAATCGTGCAAGGCTTGTTTGTACACAAAAAGATTGAATTTTGGCTTAATTTGGAAAGATCTTCATGGGAATCAAATCATGATCAAAGATCATTATTAAAGAAGATTTGAAAAAAAATTGTAAACCTAATTCACTCAAGACTACATATAGAGCAAATCCAGACCAAAAGCATAAGGGTTAGAGGCGTGAGAAGCTGAGAAGAAACTTAAAAAAATCACCAAAAAGTGTTGAATCAAATTGCAGGTTCGAGGATAATTTACACCATTCCAAGGCTAGCAGACGATTCCCAGCCATCTCCTGAAACTAACCTGATCATAATCACGCCTTGATTTACCCAGAATCCATCTCCACGACCCTCACGGTTTGACATTTTTTTTCAAAATCGTATCCCTTTATTCTTGCATCTTTATCATGTTTCAATGACATATTTGTAATCCTTAGCATGTTTGCAAGCTAATAGTACCATTTAATTGCATTTTTGGAAGCCATACTGAGATCCACCGTTGTTAGGGTTTAGGTTTCGTTTTTAGGGTTTTTGATTGCAGGTAAAATTGGCCCAAAAGAGGGGGTGCCACGGTGTTCATAAGGTCAAGACGAATTGATCTGCACCATTAGTTTCCATTTATTGAGCTTGTATGAAATTCTGGAAATATGCAGGGGATGTATCTACGCTTTTTGTCTGTAGATAAAAGTCTCCAGACTTTTAGCAACAGAAGAAGGAAGAAGAAGGTGGCATGGCAACACACCATTCGTCCATTCAAAAATTCACGCGCTGTACAATTGGCATTTTGTTTTTTTTAATATAATGATTATTTGTTATTTGATATACAACAAGGCACGCTAGCAGGGTTGGTCAGAGGGAGAGAGAAAAAGCCAAAGGGCCTGGGTTCGATCCCCAGGTCCCCTTGGTCTTCAATATTATTTTTCCATACATGTTTCCATGCACAAGCTTCTAGGATGTCCACCATAAGTCCTCAATGATCAGCCAGCCAGATGTCCAGCAAATCAAATCTAACATTTGGCATGTGAGGGTCTACCAAAGGCCCTAGTCAACTTGCAACGTGGAATCATGAGATGTCAAACGTGGATCCAGGCTATTGGGCTCAAAATTTGCTATGGACACCCCTCAAATTTCTAGTACAACCAGGCCCAATTCTCTTTTCTTTTCTTTTATATGTTCTTTTATTTATTTATTATTTTGATTAAATAATTTTCTAACACAAATTTAATTCTTTTTTATAAAAATTCATAAAATCAATTTTCATCAAATTAGATTTAGGTTTTATTTTCTTATCAAAAATTAATTTAATAATTAGTTTAATTTAATTCTTGGGTAATTTTAATCTTTTTGTAAATAAATTAAAATCAATTAGAAAATTAGGGTTTTGTTTAATTTAATTTTCATTTTATTTTCTCAAAATAACCAAAATACAAAAATAGGTCAAAATTAATTATTTTTCTTAATTTAATTTAATTAGTAGTTAGGTTTGTATTTATTCATTAAAACCTTATTTTCTTAAATAATCAAAAACCACCAAAAAGTGTTTTTTTTCTTTTAATTAGGTTTAGACGGGGTCAAAACCCTAATTTTCTCTCGTTCTCGATTCGTCGCGCGTTTATTATATTTTTGCTAATATTAATGTAATTGCTCATGGGATGTAATACTTTAATTAGGACTTTTCTTTTATTTATCGTTTTACGGGTTTTTGGCTATGTAATTAATCCCCTACCCCGAAGCCTTGTAATAGCGTAGTTTTATTTCTCGCATTTTAATTTTTTTGCAAATATTAACTGTTATATGTATGATAATAGGGTTGCATGACAAGAATGTATGTTAATTTTAAAATGGTTAGCAAACCCTAAATGTGCAAAGATAATAACTGAAATCAAATCACTCGCACATGCGCACTCCTAGGATATACTATCACTTTGGTTGCCTTCGGTAAACGATCATTAAGTATAGGATATTTTAGTGGTCACCCTCTTGTCTAAACAAAGATCAAAAGTCCCATTCGGAAATGTTGCCTCAGAAATGTTGCCTCGGAAATGTTGCCTTGAATACGATCTTAAGACATTAGGTTTATTACTAAGACGTCCTAACATTGCTTTAGTGATCGTACGTCCCTTTCGAATTGACCCTTACAAACTCTAACGACGGTGCTACCTACTCACTAATAGTGGGATAGCGCCGTCTAAAGGAAACAAGAACATAAACATTCTTTTTTCGAGTAGGTAGATGATAGTAGGTACTTGCTCAAAACAAACTTTTCCACACTTACACTCTTTTCAAACAAAGTTTTCAAAAACCACTTCGTAACACCTTTGAAGACAGAAGCAAGGGTTAAATCGAAGTAAAATAAAAACTTTTCAAAACACAAAAATGGAAGCAATTTTTAAAAGATGAGCAAGTACCTAAGAGCCCGTGGAAAACCACAGATATAAAGGGTGCTAATACCTTCCCTTTCTATAATCTAACCCCCGTACTCAAAATCTCGAAAAAGGAATTTTTCTGTGCTTTTATCCTTTCCAGTTAGATAAAATAAAATTTGGTGGCGACTCTTGCTTACCGCGACATTTTGCAAACACAAACGCAAAACGCAAACCAGCATTTTCCTAAAACAATATGGTTCTGCCACCGTATCACAGAACTGGCGACTCTACTGGGGAAAAATAAGTGGGATATACCTTAGGATTAGTTCATCATAAATTGCTTCTCTTGTTTGATTTGATTGCTTTACTTTTAAGGGTTTTGTATTAGGAGTTTCTATAGATCTTAACCCGGATCTGGGGGACACCTTTTAGGTAAGTAGCAATAAACTGTGAGGGAACTGTATCGCGTAGACCGATACGGTTGAAGCAATAGCTACATTGATGTGGCACGTTGGTTGGTACCGGTATCCCTTGTGGATAAACAAGGAGAATACGGGGCTGCTATATGTGTCGTTAAGCATCAACTGACCTTAGAATCTATAATTGACCAACTTGGCCATAGGAAGTAGTGAGATAGCCGGTCTCGGTGTAAAGCTGGGAACTGGTTAATACTCGATGCTACACTCATTGAGACCATACTCTCGAGATAGTTCCGGTTGCAAGAAAAGATTGCGTGAGCTGAAACCATGACCGATGGAGGATGGTCAGTGATATTGAGAATCTCTGGAACCTGGTTACTATTATTAGGACAGGTTGAAACCAACTGAACTTCAAGAGGGTAATGCCTAGGCCCCATGCAAGCCTGAAACTTAAGGTCTCTTGTGTGACTTGTTTTCCTTTACCATGTCTATTATCTGCTATACCTGTTGTGTGCTTTATCATGACATCATGCATCATAACATAGCATGCATACCTCATTATACTAACCATTTCAAAGACCGAGGGGATTTATCTTTGTTCTGTTTTGCGGATTATGGCTTCCGTGCACAGAAACACCATTCGAGTTAACTTTGTACAAATACCTTCTCAACTCAAAGATTTAGACTCGAGAGTTTCTGATACTTCTTCATTCATTAGGAGACATGGTCAGCATCTTAGCTTGGTTACCTCAAAGTTTGATGAGCAAATGATGAGTGTGCTTTTCCAGTTCTTCAATCCAATGCATCATTGTTTCACCTTCCCAGATTATCAGCTAGTTCCCACTTTGGAAGAATTCTCGCACTTATTGGGTATATCCATCCTTGAGCAGATGCCATTCACAAGTTTGGAAGAGGCTCCTAGACCCGAGGACATTGCTTCAGCTTTACATTTGAAAAGGGTGGATGTAGTATCTAATTGGGAAACACGAAGCGGGGTTAAAGGTTTCTTAGCCAAGTTTATGATGGATCAAGCTCAACTATTCTGGGATAACTTGGACTTTCAGGCTTTTGAAGACATCTTAGCTCTCCTTATATACGGTTTGGTTCTTTTCCCGAATCTAGATTCCTTCATAGATGTGAATGCGGTTAAGATCTTCCTGTCTCGCAATCTTGTGCATACTCTTCTGGGTGATATTTTGCATGCCCTCTATACTCGTACTGTGCGAAGAAGAGGGACCCTCATGTGTTGCATGCCGCTACTAGCGAGGTGGTTTATTTTGCACCTCCCCAAGTCCGTGCTGAAAAATGAAGAAGGTTTAGGATGGTCTTACAAGATAATGTCCCTTGCCCATACAGTCATTCTTTGGAGTTATAAGGCTATGGAAAGCATTGTTGTCATTGATCGATGTGGGGGATATATTAATGTCCCGTTGCTTGGAATCAGAGGGGGTATAACCTACAGTCCTTGCCTGGCTTTACGACAAATCGGTCGTGCTCGGAGAGACGGTCCTCATGATCTACTTCTTACAGATATTGCCTTTGACTACAAGGAAGACGTTGACGAGCATCGTCGAAGGTTTATTCGAGCTTGGGGCATGGTGAAAAGGTCTGACCCTCAAGAGCTAGGACCAATGACTTCTCTCCCTATGCAACCTTATCTACAGTGGGTCCGAGCTCGTGCTCAGAAGCTTGGGATGCCTTATGAAGCTGTGTTTCCTGTGATTGTGGATCCTACCAATGAAGAGGGCATTCCTTATACAGTCCTTTATCCTTACATGCCCACTGATCTTGGGGCGTTGAAGAGATCCTGGATTCAGCTGAAGGAGGAGAGGGATACCTACTGGGAAAAGTACCATGCGCAAGAAAGGAAGATCTTGAAGCTCACCAGGCAACTCGAGAATGAAAGGACGATCAATGACTACGTCAGCACCAAGGGGAAGCGTCCATGGGGTTTCTGATTTTTGCTTTTTCTAGTTTAGATTTGTTTTTCATTTATTTCTTTTGTAACGCCTCAAAGGCATTGTTAAAATTTTTTACAAGTTAATCTAATAAAGTTTGTTTTATTTTTGTTTTACAAATTTAAATCTCCCAAAGTCTTTGAAATCATTACATACACATCCCATTATCATGCACATCATTACAGGTATCATTACAGGTTTCTCATCTCCTTCGCTGTTTATTTCAGCATGAAATGTCTTCTGAAATACCTACCGATCAAGCCATCAAATCTCTTCAGGCACAGAATGCCCAATTCCAAGAGATGTTCTTAAACTTGGCTAAGGGGCAAGAGCATTTGAAGACTCTCATCCTGAAGGAGAAGAAGAAGAAGAAGAGGAAGGTGGTTCTTCTGAATATGGGTAACAGATTTGGGAATAGGTTGTGACAAGAAGCTAATTTGTCTCTTTCATCCAAAGGAGAGGAGGACCAAGAGCAAGAAAAGGGTCCCAGTCTTGTGGTCTTTGATAATGATACTGATTTTGATGATGAGCAGTATCCTCCTACTGAGGATAGGTACAAACAACTCGAACACCATCTGAGCGCTATGGAGATTCAGAAGATACATGTTTTGGACTCGGAGATCTGGGACTAGCCTCTGGGGTGGTGATCCCTCATAATTTTAAAGCTCCGGTTTTCGCCAAGTACGGTGGAGTATCATGTCCAAAACTCCACCTCCGCTCGTACGTCATAAAAATCCAACCCTACACTGCTGATAGAAATTTGTGGGTACATTTCTTTCAAGATAGTCTGTCAGGGACTCAGCTTGAGTGGTTTTATCAATTGGAAGGAGCTAATGTCCGAAACTGGGAGGACCTTGCTGCTGCTTTTTACAAGCAGTATCAATATAACGCCGACCTTGCTCCCACTCGTACTCAGCTTCAGAGCATGTCCATAGGTGCAAATGAAGGTTTTAAGGACTATGCTCAAAAGTGGAGAGATTTGGCTGGAAGAGTCCAACCCCTCTGTCTGATAGGGAGTTGGTGGATATGTTTCTAGGGACGTTGTCTGGTTCATTTTTCAATCATCTGATCGGCAGTTCGTCATCTGGGTTTATTGAATTGATCCTGACTAGGGAGAGAGTAGAAGCTGGTATCCGAAGTGGTAAGATACAGAAGGATACGTCGTCAAGTGCAGTAAAGAAGCCTTTCACCGGTAAGAAAGAAGCTAGTGCAGTTTACAGCTTGAGGAGCCAAAACCGACCTGAACACCGTCAAGCAGTGAATGCGGTAGTAATATCAAGAACCACTGTTTCCCCACAATGCAATAATCATCAAAGAATGGAGAGACCACATAGACAATACACTCGGCTCAATATGACCTTGTCTCAAATTCTACCACAATTA
Organism: Vicia faba; assembly: GCA_948472305.1. NCBI lineage: Eukaryota > Viridiplantae > Streptophyta > Magnoliopsida > Fabales > Fabaceae > Vicia > Vicia faba. The sequence goes on from CATIWC010001037.1 coordinate 66,218, forward strand.
TTGAAGACCAACCTGATAACTCTGAGGGAAGCCCTGAAGAATCCTAGCACCACATCTCTGCTATATAACCTGAATGCCTGCTGCGCCTATCACTCCGATAGCCCAGGTGTGATCGGTGGAAATAGAACTGACTGTTTTGGAATGCTGGTTCACGTTTGCGTTTTTGCAAAATGTCGCAGTAAGCAAGAGTCGCCACCGTCTTTTATTTTCTCCAACAAGGAAAGGACAAAAGCACAACAAAATTCCTTTTCGAGATGTTTCTCGGTTCGGGAGGTAGATTATAGAAAGGGAAGGTGTTAGCACCCTTTCTATCTGTGGTTATCCACGGGCTCTTAGGTACTTGCTCACTATGTTTTCAAAAATGTTTTGCTTTTCTTGTGTTTGTGGGTTTTGGAAAAAGTTTGTTTGAAAACTTCGATTTTAACTCTTGTATCAGTCCTTAAGAGTGTATGAAGTGTTTGTTTGAAAACTTTTGTCAAAAAAGTGTGGGTGCGAAAAGTATTTTTGTTTTGAAAGAGCAAGCACCTGAGAACCTCTACCTACTCAAAATAAATTAAGCTGTGTAAATTTCCTTTAGACAGTACTATCCCACTATTGAGAAGTAGGTAGCACCGTCGTTGGAGTTTCGGGTCAATTCGATTATAGGGACATGTGGTCACCAAAGCAATAGTAGGACGCCTTAGCGGTAACCCTAATGTCTTAGATCGTTTTTTATCGAGGCAACCGTTCCGAGGAAACTTTTGATCTTTAGACAGGAGGGCGACCTCTAAAACACCCTATACTCAATGACCACGTCGAGGCAACCAAGTGAGGCGTACCCTAAGAGTGGCATGTGCAAGTGTGTCAGGTTTCAGTTAATGTTTATCTTTGTACATGTTATGGTGAGCTACGGGTTGATTTTAATTTCAGAGAGATCTTGTCATGCATAGCCTAGTTAGCATACATCTAGCAGTTAATAGTTGCGGAAAATAAAGCTAAACTATTACAAGGCGTCAGGTATTTACATCGCCAAAAACAAACCCTTGGAAAAGTAAATTGCGGGAAATAAATGAAAGCGATAAATAGGTCCTAATTAAAGCTATTACATCCTCGGAACAATTACATAATAATGATCAAAAATATGAATAAAATAAACATACGCGCGAGAAAAAATTGAATCGGAGAGTTTCTAGGGTTTTGACCCTTTTTTTTGAGAAAGAAAGAATTTTTGTTATTTTGCATTTAATTAAATTAACCTAAACTAATTAATTAATTAAAAGAAATAAATATTTTTTGAGTTTTTTATGTTTCAAGGAAATAAAGGATTAAAATTGTCAAGAACCCTAATTCTACATTAGTTTTAGATTTATTGTGAAAATATTAAAATTAACCTAATTTAAAACTAAATTAATTATGTTAGTATTTATTTACAAAAATAACTAATTAAAGGTGAAATTAATAAATAATAATAAAAAATATTTTTTAGTTTTCTGAATTTATTATGAAAAAATTAATTTGGTTAATTAAATAATAATAATAATAATTAATAGTAAAATATTTAAATGAAAAATATAAAAGAAGAAAATAAAAGAAAATAACCCAGGGGGTGTTGGCCCAATTAGGAGGTGTGTTTGGAAATTTGAAGCCCATTATGCTTCCAGCCCGTTTGACTTTCTGGATTAGCTACACGCCTGTTGACTGGGGAATATGGTGATCCTTCCATCTAGGCCATTGGATCTACGCTTGCAGACATCTGGCGTTTGGAAATTTGAGATACATGGTGTACTCCTTTTGGAAAGCTGCATGTGAACATATAGAGAAAAAGGAAATAAGTGTTTTGGGGGACCTGGGGTTCGAACCCAAGTCCCAAGGGACAATCCTTCAATGCTTTTGCCAACTGAGCTATAATGCACGGTTGTTAAGTGGATGGAGAGATAATATTATATATAAAAAATAAGCAATATGCTGTAAACACAAAAAAACGCGCGCTTTTTCAAATCAGCCAACCATGTTATAACACATCATCATCTTCTTCGTTTTCTTGTAAAAATAATATCAGATAGCGGGGGTTTTTAACCCCCACTAACCATCTGCACGAAAAATAGCGATTAGCACCACAGGATATATAAATATTTCGCGAAGGGTGGATTGCATTCGTCTGGGTCTAACGATTTCAACCATGTGTCTTATGAGTCCTAATTTTGCCTGGTTCAGAAAGCCCCAATTGAAAACTCAAGAACCCTAAAAAATCGTTCATGGCATCTTTTGATTCAGGGCATTATAGTCTAATTAAACCATGCCATTAGCTTTGTATGGTCCCTAGCAACACAAATCAATCACAAGAACATGTTAAATATGCATGAATTACGAAATACGATCTTGAATAAAGAAGGCAAACCGTGAAACTGTAATCCTTGATTCTTTAAGCTTTGCTGCCTGAATTGGATTGCAACACGTTCCTGGGATCTCCTGCAATGTATTTGAATGGTTAAAATGCCTTGAATTAGCCTAGGTTGCAAAAATCAGTTTTCACTTTTCTTGAAAATTCTTGAAATTGTATAGGGTCTTTCTGCAGCTTTTTTCACGTCATTTTAATCAGGGTTAGCTAGCATATGTATAAGGTAATTGAATTAGGTCAAAAACTTGGGCCAATATCCATTGCATTGATGTTTAGATCTTTGATTGGAAATCAAACATTTTTGATTATTCATGATTGAACAAAGTTGCCAATTTTGGATTTTTTGATATCTTTGACTTGTGCACGAATTTGACAGCATGTTTAGGTCATATTTGCTTCACAAAAAGATTTAAAAATCAAATCTTGTATTTTCTAATAATTTAAATTGATTAAATGAATTAATATTAATTAAAAATCCAATTAATCAATAAAAATAAGAAAATAAATCCAATTAAGCTTGATGGGTCGTGCATAGGCCATGGATGAAGTTTCAAGAAGAGATTTGAGGCCCATTAGCAAAAATAAGGTGTTTTGAGCAAAGTTGACTTTTGCAAATTCATGAAAATTTCCCAACTTCTCCAATGCACAACTTGCTCAATTATGATCATATGACCATGTTCTTGGACATTTTGGAAAGGTATTGAAGTCCTCTAACCAATGACTTTGGTCCCATGTCATTTGGATTTACCAATCTCAAGTGATGGCCTTTGACTTAAAGTGCATTTTTGTTGACTTTTGAATTTAACCTATAATGTCAAAATTGGTAACTTCTTGTGAGTGCATTTCTTGAACTTGGAGTGTGAAGATGGATTGTAGTAAATTTCATTCCCTTCAAAATTAGCATTGGATGGAATTTTTCTGACAAACCATGAGAAAGTTATGCCCTGGTCAAGATACAGTTGACTTTTCTACTGTCCAAAAATAGTAACTTTTTGCATCTTGATGATTTTTGAGCCATGCTTGTGGAATCATGATCAAGACTTGATCAAATGATGATTGTGGACCCAAAATAAGATGTTGACCAAAAATTATGACTTTTGACTGTGAAATGACCATTTTGCCCTTGCAGTTGACTGTAGGTCAAATGAGGTTTTTGACTGTGCAAATTGGCATTGTGAGTCTTGAAACTTGGCATGTAGGTGCTTGAGAATGTATATGGGCCTATGAGACTTGATTAAACCATTGAAAACCCCAAATTCATTGAAAGAACCAAAACCCTATTTTCAGCTATCTTAGGAGGTGATTTGATTGTATAACCCTTGAGCAATCTTTGAGCAATTTAAGGATCATCTTTGAAAAATCTTGAGGAATATGGGAGGGCAAATTTTGGGGTACAACAGTTGCCCCTGTTCAATCTTCTTATACCTGAGGATATAGATTGACTTGCGTGCCTTTCGTGATCCGAAGGTGGAAGATGATTGAACACTAAAGTGCCCAGAAATTTGCACTCGCATGGTGTAGTATCAGCAATGTGATGGCGGGAATGGGCTTACAGATGCCATTTGGAGATATGATGGATATGAGGATGGGCTTATAGATGCCATCTGGAGATGTTTGTTGAATTGTGACTTGGTAGGTTGAAAGAAGGAACCTGTGTAGGGTTGCCTGATGATGAGTCCGTGTAAAACTGCATCTGAAAGAGAAGGAACCGGTGTAGGGTTGCCTCATGATGGTCAAGTAGATAGTTGTCCTGTCTGGTTTCAGGTATTAATCTACAATCTGTCGTCTACAGATATTTCCTGGCTAGTTACAGGTGTTGATCTGGAACTTAAGAAGGTTGGCCGACAAGATAGTTGTCCTGTCTGGTTTCAGGTATTAATCTCTGACTTGAGAAAGAAAGATAGTATTCCTGTATGGTTTCAGGTATTAATCTTCAATCTCTTCAATGTAGATAACTTTCCTGGCTAGTTACAGGTATAGATCTACAATCAGTCGTCCATAGATATTTCCTGGCTAGTTACAGGTGTTGATCTGGAACTTAAGAAGGCTGGCCGATGAGATAGTTGTCCTGTCTGGTTTCAGGTATTAATCTCTGACCTGAGAAAGAAAGATAGTTTTCCTGTCTGGTTTCAGGTATTAATCTTCAATCTCTTCAATGTAGATAACTTTCCTGGCTAGTTACAGGTATAGATCTACAATCAATCGTCCACAGATATTTCCTGGCTTGCTACAGGTATTAATCCGGAACTTAAGAAGGCTGGCCGATGAGATAGTTTTCCTGTCTGGTTTCAGGTATTAATCTCTGACCTGAGAAATAAAGATAGTCTTCCTGGCTTGTTACAGGTATTGATCTTCAATCTCTTCAATGTAGATAACTTTCCTGGCTAGTTACAAGTATAGATCTACAATCAGTCGTCCACAGATATTTCCTGGCTAGTTACAGGTGTTGATCTGGAACTTAAGAAGGTTGGCCGATGAGATAGTTGTCCTGTCTGGTTTCAGGTATTAATCTCCGACCTGAGAAAGAAAGATAGTCTTCCTGGCTTGTTACAGATATTGATCTTCAATCTCTTCATGTAGATAACTTTCCTGTCTGGTTTCAGGTATAGATCTACAATCAATCGTCCACAGATATTTCCTGGCTTGCTACAGGTGTTGATCTGGAACTTAAGAAAGGTTGATGGTAGCCATCTTTTAATTGACCTTTTCCTGAAAAGACAAAACATTAGTTGTATGCAATGTCATGATGTATGAAATGCATGATGTTCTCAAAATAAATGAGATCGTATCGTATGCTCTTTGTCATGTATGTAAATAGGAGGTATGAAATATGAAATGTTTATGAATGTATTTTCGTCTGGGAAAATAAATCCTTGACAAATACCGGGGAGTTTTGTAATTGCAAGCTTCTCAAGTCATATTTAAAGCTTGTGTTTTGATGAAGACAACATGGACATCAACATTCAAAGGATGTGCAAAAAGCTTATCAACATCAAATAAAAGTCTTGAAGATTATCGAAGAATTATTGAAGAATCATCAAATGTCAAATGGTATAAATAATTCTTAAAATCTTGAATATAGATGTTCACAATATGCATTCATCAACATATACATATTCCATAACTTTAACATCAAGGAAAATTTTGTTTGAAATATCTTTCAAAAAGTATCTTTGAAAATAACCCTTTAGAAACCGGTTCCTCCCTAACAGGGAACCGGGTTCCAGAATTTCTCAAAAAACATGTCCCTGGTTTTTGTACCAGGAACCGGGTTGTACCAATAGGGGAACCGGTTCCTGCGTGATATTTTTGAATTTCAACTTATAACGTTCACTAAGAACCGGGTTCTGTCAGTGTCAGAACCAGTTCCTAGCGAACCAGTGCAGCTTTTCTTTTGGTTTTTGAACATATTTTCAATGGTACTCTTTCATGAATGCATTGCAACTTTTCATATGAATTGGCATGAATGAAGAGGTTCTTATGACTTTATAAAATGCAGATTTTCTTATTTCAAAAACAATGCTTCAATTTTCAAATTAACAAAAACCTTCTTCAATAAACAATTTTTCATCATTCACATTTTGAATTTATACTTTCATGTGTTCATAATTTTGTGAAACTTGCCATATACACTTTCATTATCATTACAAGTTTCATACATACATTGTGAACATTTATATACATTGTTGAGAATTGTTTTTATCTTGAAGAAGAAGATCAATTGAAGATTGATAAAGCTCTCCATATACTTCAAACTAAATCATTGTATTACTTAAAGAAATTATTCCCTTACTATCCAGGATTGTTGGAAGTAAGTGTTGTGATTTGAAGAGGATTGTTCTTCATTCACATTAGTGTTTGTTTGGTCTTAAAGGTGTTAAGAACCTTTGATCACCCTATAGGTTAGATAGTAAGCATAGGCTGTACAATCATTCTAACTATAGTGAAATCTCTTTCGTGTTGGAAAGGGGACTGGAGTACTCTCGGATTGTGAGGGGAACCAGGATATATCACCGTGTTCTTTACTTTTCCGCATTTATCGCTTTCATCACCATAATCAGGAAAAGATAAAGATATAATCAAAACCTTCAAACACTTAACCAAAAATTACTACCAAGCATTCTCATAAAACCGAATAAATTTTTATAAGACCTAATTCACCCCCCCCCCCCCCCCCCCTCTTAGGCACTCTGAGACTTACAAGTTTGTTAAATCCTGGGCTGATGTTGAAGAGTAGAGTTCTTCGTTTCCGCTGGGGATGATGAACGAAGATGATTGTGAGAATAAACCGGTAGGAGAAGATGACTCTGTTGGGGAATAAACCTGATGAAGAGATTACTCTGCGGGGAGTTACTCTGTGGGGAAGAGATGCTTTGCTGAGATTTTAACGATAACTCCGCTGGGGGCTCCATTGATAAGCTCTGTTGGGGATTTTGATGAACTCCGCTGGGGGATAGAAAGAACTTCGCTGAGGATGATCTTTCCGTTGCAATTTGCTGAGGATAACCCAGTTAGACTCTGGTGGGGATAACCTTTGAACTCTGCAGGGGACAAGCTTCCAGAATCTACTGGGTAAGATGATTCAACTCCGTTGGGGAAGCTTTTCAGACTGCACTGGGAAATGGCTCCACTGGGGGTATCTTGTATTCCGCCGGGGAACATTCTTATATTCTGTTGAGGAATATTAAGAACGCCGAGGATGCTTGCTGGGGAATATCTTTATACTCCGCTGGGGAATATTAAGACCTACTGGGGATACCCAACTTCTTTTAGGGATGATGGTAGACCAAATCCGCTTGGGGAGAGCATTGCTGATTCGTTCATGGTTGTAGGTCTCAGTGGGGAGAGCTTCCATTACTGTCTTACTCTGCGGGGAGTGAAGGTATCTCGGTCATACTCTTCAACTGAATCCACCTTGTACCTGGAAGACAGCGCAACTTGTACAGTTCGGACAATTCTTATTGCCCTAGCTTCTGCGGGAGAAGAAGGCCTATGAGGTGCTTGATAACTGCCGTGTTACAAATCTTCTTCTGGCAGGAAAGTGACGAGATGACGGGACATAGTCGTACGCTTTGATCCCTAATTTTTTCCTGGACCGCCCTTTCGGGTTTTCAGTCCATCGGGATACCCCTTTTTTCCCAAGCCGCCTTTTCAGGTTTTCAACTTGCCAGGTGTACAATTTTTTTTTTAATTTTCATCCCTTATTTTTGCCCGAACTCTTTTGGTTCGCCGGGAAGCCCTTATTTTTGCCTAGGCCAGTCGACCTAGCGGGTCTTTGATTATGCGTAGTATTTTTTTTTACCATGTCCACGCTCTCAGAGTGCAGGGAGTTGTCACTGTCGGTAGTATTGTGTTGCCATACCACCAGAAGATCTTCGTTTGATCATGCAAGATTCGTTGCTGGAATTCGTGTCCAATGCCCCAAGTGACTCAGGCAGAGATTTGCCCCTGACTATTTGGTATCTTGAGAGATTCCTTGAATCTTGACTTGACTGCTCCAGATGATGGACAATGCTCATGTCATGCCCCTGGATTGGAAGTGTTTTTCCACTTGATGTGATCCTTTTTGTTGAGAAGGTTTTTGGTCACTAGATATTCGTCGTGCGAATTTCTCTACTGTTTGAACAAATAGTCATATGCAAACAATGTTATATTAAAAATGCAAAGCTTATGCCTGTCTTGAAGTTTTTGAAAATGCAGTTTTCAATAAAACAAGTGAATTTTTGTAAAACGTAATGTCAACTCAAGATTTTACAGCGAGCCCTACAGGAGTCAGGATACCTTTTGTAACAGTATCCATTCGAACTAACCCATGCTTCAGCTAGGACTTTTAAGGGTTATAACCTGACCTGGTTCACGGTTTAAGAAACAAAGGATAAAGGCTCAAATTTTATTTGTACCCACCCGTTCTTCGTGATGTTCTTCGATCCTAAACTCAGTTAATCGTGCATCAGATCTTGTTTGAGTCTTTGCTCTGATATTCCGGTGATGGTTCGGATAGTGATAGTTTGTTTTGACCAGGCAGTCATTTCTTTTTGTTGAGGGTTTGCAGGACCTCTTTTTTTCTTGATTTCGTTATCCCTGTCTTTTTGCCTAAACTGTTTCTTTTGTGATTACAGTCAGCGGGATGCCCCAGTTTTTGTAAGTCTCCTTCATAGGTTTTGACTTATTGGGCTGTTATTTTTTGAAAGATAGCGACTGCCTGTCTTGACGATTATAGGGAACCATCACCGTCTTTTGTCTCAGAAGGACTTCTTTGATGCCATTCATTGTGCACCTGGATCAACTGAGAAAACTACCCTGCCCCAGGTTATAATTAAGGGTTTTAATTTTTGTGTGAAAAGAAAAACTCTAACTTCTTTGGCTCAAAGGGGTTGACTAGGGATTATCTTCCTTATAACTCCACTGTTTAGGATTTGAAACAATGCCTGTACCTCATCAGCGGGGTCTATTCAAAAGCATACTGTAAAGATCATGGTATCGTTTTCGTCATCCTCCCTCAAAAGGCTTAGAATTTTTTTAATCGAGAGTTGAACATAAAAAATGAAAGCAATTTTAAGCATAGTGAAAACAATTAATTTCAAAACAGACACGTGTAATGCATTGATGAAATAAAAGAGTTTAACATGATAATTGTTTGAATAAGCAAAGAAAAATACAACTTCAAAATTCAAATGAACAAAAGTGCTTTCAATCCTAGCCATGTTTTGGCAAGGGAGCAGTGACCACATTGGGAGTCTCAGGAGGCTCGAATTCGATCTCCTTAGCGTCAATCATATTCTGAATCTTGTACTTTAGCGCCCAGCAATTGTTAGTATTGTGCCCCGGGCTACCAGAATGATAAGCACACCTCGCATCTGGGTTGTAGTTTGGAGAAGAAGTCTTAGGGTTCGCAGGAGGGTTTATCACCGCAATCAGATTCATCTTTAACATGTGCTGCAGTGCTTGTGACAATGGCATGTTGATGTTGGTGAACTGTCTTTTAGGCTCGTCCGGCCTTCGTTGATTACCCTTTTGCTGTTGTCGGCGTGACGAAGAACCAGAAATCAAGACTGCCCCTATGTGTTGGTCACGACGACTCTTTTGTCTGTACACAGCATTGGACTCTTTCTTCCCACTGTAAGGCTTTTTATGAGCATCAGAAGGTGTAGCTTCTTGAATCTTCCCATTTTTGATGCCAGCTTCAATTCTCTCCCCAGTCAAGATAAGGTCTATAAACCCGGCGGAAGAGTTTCCAATCAGATGATTAAAGAATGGTCCAGACAGGGTCCCCAGAAACATATCGACAAGTTCGCGATCAGTTAAAGGTGGTTGCACCCTTCCAGCCAGGTCTCTCCATTTTTGAGCATATTCTTTAAACCCTTCACCCGTCCCTAGTGACATACCCTGGAGTTGGGTACGCGTAGGAGCGAGGTCGGAATTATATTGATACTTCTTACAGAATGCAGTAGCCAAGTCCTCCCAGTTACGGATACTGGCTCCATCCAGCTGATAGAACCACTCGAGTTGAGTCCCTGAAAGACTGTCCTGAAAGAAATGGATCCACAAATTCTTATCAGCTGTGTAAGGCTGGATCCTCCTCACGTATGACCGGAGGTACAGCTTTGGGCAGGAGGCTCCGTCATATTTGGCAAAAGCAGGTGCCTTGAACTTATGGGGAATCACCACCCCAGAGGATAAGCCTAGATCTCCAAAGTCCAACCCGAGCACATTCTGTATCTCTATAGCACTTAAGCAGTCCTCCAATTGTTTGTACCTATCTTCAGCAGGAGGGTACTGCTCTTCATCATAATCCGTCTCGTTGTCGGAGACCACAGGACTAGGAACCCTTCTCTCTTGTGGGCTGTCTTTCCCTACAGATGAGGTAGTCAGCTCAACCTCATTCTGCAGTCCATTCCCAAATCTGCGTCCAATGTTGAACAAGATGGTCCTCTTCTTCTTCTTCTTCTTTCTTTCTTTCAGAATCAGAGTCTTCAACTCCTGTTGACCCTGGGCTAGGCTCATAACCAACTCTTGGAACTGGGCATTCTGGGCCTGGAGGGCCTTGATAGCTTGTTCAGTGGAAGGTTCAGTAGACATGATGATTGCTGAAATAAACAGCGAAGAAGATAAGTGACCTGTAAAAAGGGTACCTGTTATGCATATGATGAATGATATATGTATGCAATGTTTTCAAGGATCTCGTGGGGTAAACAAAGAAACTTGTTAGAATTTGAATCTGGTAGCTTGATTGAAGGAACTTTATGTTGCTGAGAGTCCTTCTTCAAGAGTCAGGCTCACCATATCGAGTGGGTCATAGCCCCTAACTCAAGTTATCGTGCTTGGATTTCTAGACAACCCTGGCTAGAGGAAAATAAATCCCCTTTGCCCCTTGCTAGACATTTGGTTCATCATGACCTGCATCACAAACCCTTGAGATCCTTGAAATGGTTAAGGAAATGCCATGGTATGATGTTATGATGTGTATGTTATGCATGAAGTGATGTAAGTAAACCCTGCAATGAGTCCAAATTATTGGATAAGGACTGTAAGAAAAAACCTCCAAGGAACCCATGTTGTCAGATAACAAGTATGTACAAGTAGTTCAAGTTTGAAAGCACACAAGTGATCGGGACTTTATAAGTCTGTCGGGATACTAACTGCAAGTATACAGTTCAGTCGTTCTAGTTTTAAAAGATTATCGAACCCACAGAGACTGTGTATCAATTGCATACGATCTAATGCTACAGTTTTGTATAACTAAGTGATGAATATTCGATATTTGGGGGAGACAGTTTAGTTTTAAAAGTAATAGTACTAATTATACCAGTATGTGATAATCGGACTTAGGGAATTCGATGAATCGCTTGGCCTATAAAATATTTCGGTAAAAGCTAATTGTTTAAAAACCTGAGACATACACTCTCGTGTTTATGAAATAAGTCATGCTACTAAACCTAGTGGATGCACTTTAAATTTAATAACACTTTTTGAAAACAATTTGAATTTAATTAATTTATTAAAACACTCTCGTGTATTTAAAAATCAATGCTTCGTTACCACTATCTGGGTTGAACCCCAGCTCTCGCATGCAGGTTCTTGCCTTAATTAATTTCCCACTCTCGTGGCAAAATTGTGTTAATTAACCTCTCACTCTCGTGACAAGGATAGTTAAATTAATATTGGAAATTGGAAACCAGAAATTGTTTTATAAATATTTTTGGCCAAGGTATCATTGAATTCTTTCAGTTCTTACGGTCACATACCGGTATTAATAATTTAGCCAGACATAATTAACTTAACAGCAATAAAGTTTAGAATATAATTCATGGCAATAAATGGCATATTATAGAAACTAAATAAATAATAATTGCAATATAAAAAACTTGGAATTACATATGCTATAGTAATCTTGAGGGAATACAGTAATCCAAATCTTCGAGCTTGACTTGCAGTAGAAATTCGTGTTAATTCTTGTAAGAAGAATTAACACTTAAAAATAGAAACTAGAGCTTGAATGAAAATTACAAGGAATTGAAAGCAGAATTGCAAAACAAACAAATTGGAAAAAAAACTGTAAAATAAAATAAATCTTTGCTCTGAGTAAAATTCTTCGACCCTTGGACTGTGCCTTGGTACTCATATATATAGCAGGAAAAATCAGCAGTTTAATTTTGAATTCTTGATGAAGTCTTCGTGGAGAAATTCTAGGAGCAGTAATAGTTGTGGCAATAAAATAGGAGATTCAGTAGAAACAGGGAGAAGTATTCTGCCCTTCACGCCCATGTCTTCAAGCCATGCGTAACGTCCTCCTTTACGCGCGTGACGGTCGTCACAGGTGGGTGACGGTCGTCACACGCTGAAGTGGTGCCTTACGCTCGTCAGGTGAGTGTGACGAGCGTTTCCTTATGTTGAGGGGTGTTACGCCCGTCACAGGGGCGTGACGACCGTCACCTATCCAGAAGTCTACACTTTGTATTTTTTTATTCTTTTTCTCTTTGTTTTTCGTCTAGCTTTCTTCATGTTTTCCTTTTTCATCGGTTTGAGTCGACAAGTGTTATACCTGCAAAAAGACAATTAATCTCGGGATAATCGAGGGTTAGACGACTTAATGGAATATAAAATCGGTAAAAAGTATGTTAATTATACGATATATTTTCTCGTTATCAAATTCCCCCATACTTAAACCTTTGCTTGTCCTCAAGCAAATAGTCATTCGAAAGGTTGGACAAGTATTCTGGTAAGCGCATAAGCATGACATACCCTTGGATTTTTAAAGTGGTTTCGGGAAATCCTCGTTGGTTCGGCCAATACTTGAGTAAAACACTAAAGATACGCTAATGACGCATGCAATAAGCTTACTCGTAGACTTCCATTTTAAACGAGCTATCCAACAGTTCCGTTATAACTCTGCCTGGAGTTCCTCGTATCTATTTCACCCGGTTTCATTCTGGCGTAATCACATTAAGCCCTTTGCCTTAGCACGCACGTAGTGGAGTAACCGGTTAGTGACTTTGATCCTTTAGCACGGGGTCTGGTACATGAATGTGGCAACCCTACATATTTTATCCAAATTGGAGGTTGTGGGGGATCGGGCCGTAGCACGCCCTACCGAGTTCAGAACCAGATACCTCTGAACCAACCAACATTGGATTCCTTCATTATTTGCTCAGCTCTTGTATGTGCCCGTATATTTTGGTACACAAGTTTTCTTTTCTTTTAGCAGCGAGATAGGAAGGATATTTTTAGAATCAGGCATCAAACACTTATATTCATCGATTCTCCACGTGGTTTGTGTCAAGACGGTGCTGACTGCTAGTATAAACTACTAGGGGTTACTTCTAGAACTTGAAACTCCAGATATCGGTATAATGGTTATTGAAACGGATCGCGTAAGCAGGAAGTCTACGGTGACAGAACCGTACCGATCTTGTTATGTCATTTTCGGCTTCCTCAACTGGGATTTCATTAAAGTAGGTATGTCGGGCTAATGCGAAAATAAAAAATTTTCGGTATGGCAAAGTAAAGCGAAGAATTTGAATCGAGACATATCGCAAGAATTTACTAGTTTTATTAAAGATTGAAAGGTACCTCTCCCACACAAAATCCGACATTGTCCTCAATGTTGCGATATATATGCGGGGAAGTACAATTACAAAAACAAAAAGGAAAAGAAATGAAATAAAAAAAATAACAAATTACAAAGAAATTAAAGAAAGACAAACTACTGGTGACCACGTCCTCTGCTCCTGGTGCGAGAGCGTCTGGTAGGAGTGGCTTCAGCGTCGGTGTCTTGGAAGCCATAGGTTTTCATATCTATCCTCAAGGCGCTAAGCTCTAATAGCGCCTCATCCAACCTCTCATTCATGTTTCGCTGCCCAGTCAAGATCTGAGCGTTTTGGGCGCACAGAGACTCAAACTGCTCAGCTTGCCTCCTTTCAAGCGCCGCATTCATTTGATTTTGCATGTGGAGGGCGCGGAGGATGTCTTCGAGATTGATAGGAGGAGGTGCAGATGAGGATCCAGGGATATCATGGACAGGCGGAGCATTATCCAACTCTTCTTGTATATCGTCTGCGGCAGCTGCAGCTTGGTCTTTGTGGGCAGGTGCAGGCTCTGCGGGAACTTCAGGGTCGAACAACCAGTTTGCTCGGTTACTTGGATCGATTCGGTCCCTGTTCGGCAAAATGATATTCTGATAGACGGTATTCCTAATTACGGGGTGGAATCTGCCGTCTTCCCGCTCGTAGATGAGGTGTGCGGCCTTGCAGTGATCCAAGGTTAGCAAAGCCGGTGCCATAGAAGGCAAGGTTGCAAGAGCAGCACCGTAATTCAGACCAATGGCAATTGAAGTAACCAGCCCTCCGAAATAGAAAGGTTTTCCACCTCTAGCACAAATAGAGTGGATGTGAGCAAGTAGGAACGGGGCGGCATTTATCTTTTGCCCAGTGAACGCACAATGTAGAAAGAAGAGCTCCTTGGAGTTGAGCTTATGGTTGCTGTCTCGGGCGAAGATGGTGTTACTGAGAATGCGATGAAAGTAGCGGATGGCCGGATTATGGATGTGGGTGGCGTTGAGGTGGTCGTAGGACCCAGCACGGATGTTCGTTAAACTGTGCCACAAGTTGAAAGCCTCCTCATTAAAACTATCTGGTACCCGAAAATGAGCACCTTTGTCCGAACAAAATCCCATAAGCCTCGCGATGTCGGATTGAGGCAATTGGTGCTCAACACCGAACATGCAAAATTTTGCCACGCCTGATAGTTGGTTTGTGACACCCGGCGGAGTGAGGTAAGCGGACGAACTCAAGAACTCAAGAGTAAGAGTTTCGTAGATTGGTCTTGGTTCGCGGCAGAGGTTCCACAAATCCACGCTTTGTAGTAATCTGCGGACACTGTCGAGTAGTCCCAAACTCCGTAGGCAGTCGATGTCAACGTACCTTGTGGGTTGGAGACCTCGACGTTGGAATTTTTGATACTTTGCTCGTTGATTCTCCCCAGGTTCGCCGATTCTGAAATTGATAACTTGATCGTTTGGGTTGTTTGCCATGGTGATAAAGGATTTGATTTGGGAATGTGAGAATGGGAGATTGTAAGGATGTTAATTTGGTGTTGGGAGTTTAGAAATTGGAAGAAAAATGGAGTGAATAGGTGGTTTTTCGTGTGGTGTGGTGATAATGGAGGAAGGAAAAATGGGTTTATAAGGAAGAAGGTTGGAACGGTTCTCTGTAACAGCCGTTGGCTTCTGTCTGTGTGACGGTCGTCACAGGTGTGTGACGCTCGTCACAAAGTAAAGAGGCGCGTTACGCTCGTCACAAGGGTGTGACGGTCGTAACGCAGACAGAGTCTTAAATGAGAGATCCGTTACAGGACCGTTGGAGAGTGATGAGTTTATTATTTTTTTTCTTGGTAATTGGATTTTTGTTTTGAAGAATTTATATATTTTTTGGTTTATTTTAAATGTTTGTTTTAATTAATTATTTTAATTAATTAAAGTTTTAAATTAACGAAATAGACAGTAAATAACAGTAAATAACAACAGGGAGTAAAACATAGACAGTAAACAGTAAACAGGGAAAGAAATTAAAATAAACTTCAATTTAATAAATGCATAACAAATTGTTTCAAAGTAAAAAAAAAATAAAAATAATGATAATGTTGAAATAATAACTAAACTAAAAATCCCTCCCACACAGAAATTTACAGTGTCCTCACTGTACGTAAAAAAATGCAAGAGGGAAGGAAAGGAAATAACGATGGCAATCTAGCCACGGGGAGGTGGAAACAAATGCTGATGCATATAATCCAACTAATCAGTCACCAAGTCCATGAAGGTAATGAAATCCACCCTAAGGGAAGTCAGCTCGCCCCGCATGTCCGTAATGGCCGCGTGTAGGGAGTCCAGGGTAACAGCAGGTGGAGGTGGAGTAGTCTCAGGATCCGGAGGCGCGGTCTCGGCGGAAGTAGCCTCCTGTTCCCAAGGATCAGGGAGATCATGGTAGCCTGGCGGTGTAGCAGGATCTTCTTCGGCATTAGCATTGTTTGGAACCTCATAAATGTCAACTGTAGATGGTGAAGAGGGTGGTGAAGCAGGGTAGTGAAGATCAAACAGCCAGTTATCCCGGTTGTGCACACTGGTTCTTGGGTCAGGCAGCTTAAAATGATGGACGATCTGATGATTAACTAGCAAGTCAAATGAATCTGGTCCAAGGTTTCCAATCATGCTAGTGTTGAAACAAAAAGCAATGTCCATCGGCTTTATGCCATAAAGTGGAGTAGAACCGAGCATAGGCCGGCGGAGTCCGATGGCATTAGACAGCATGGTAACTAACCCACCCAACAAGATAGGTGCATTTGGAGTTTCTATGATCCGCTCCATATTGGCGAGCATATAAGCTGCGCCGTTCACCGGAAGACTTTGAGATGCACAATACATGATAAACAGCTCATCGTGGGATACAAAGGTGACATTTTGTTGTTTTCCGAAGATAGTGTGGGCTATGATCTTGTGGAAATACCTGATAGCTGGGTTATGAATGCATTCAGAGTACATATCTGACGGCTCAGGATGGTTAACACCAGCTATGCTTCCCCAGAAAAAGTCAAGCTCAGATACGGGCAAAAGGTTCTTCTGTGTCATACTGATAACATCAGGTCCAAAAAGGAACCCAAGCAGCTGGCTAAACTCTCGCAGGTTGTAAGTGTAATCCATATTAAACATTCTAAATGTAATCAACCCACGGTTGAATCCCATTCCATGATTTGGAATGAAACTCAAGGTGCTGAGAAACTCCAGAGTCAGCCTTTTGTAGGTACAGAACCTTCGACGGATAGGAGCGGTGTCCCAACCAATCTGGTGCAGCAAGTACATGACACTCTCGCGAATGCCAAGGGCATCCATAGCATGATCATCTGCATATATAGTGGCACACATCTCCCGTTCACCCAGGTCTGCAAACCTTCTTCTCTGGTGTCGGCTTCGCAATTTGACATTCATGAAGTTAGCACAATCCATAGCGCGAGATGTGAAAGAAAAAGAATTACCCCCCTGAAAATATTTGAAAAATGTTTGAAATAAAAGGAAATTAAGTAAGTATTTTCGGGTTAGGAAATTGCCAAAGTTAAATTAAAAAGAAAAAGAAAGATGAAAGGGAGAAATAAAAATAGAAGAAAAATAGAAAGGAGTTAGAAATGCAATAATGAAAATGTTTTAAAGATTAAGAAAAAGAAAAGAAAAATAAAAACATATAAAAGCAGAAAAAATAATTAAAGTAAAAACATGGGTTGCCTCCCACGAAGCGCCTTTATTTTATGTCGACGACTCGACATTAAATACCTATTCAGTTAGGTAAAGGGGTAGGCGGCTCACTTAACTGAAGATAAGCCGAGAATTCGATATTTTCGACGTTAAAATAATGCTTTAAGCGCTGGCCATTAACAATGAATGGTTCGATAGAACTGCCTTTAATTTCTATCGCCCCACTTGGGAAAACTTTGCTAATTTCGAACGGTCCGGACCATCTGGAACGTAATTTTCCCGGGAAAAGTTTTAGTCTAGAGTTGAATAGGAGTACGATGTCTCCTTCCTTAAAGTCTTTCCGCGAGATACGCTTATCGTGCCATTTTTTTGTTCGTTCTTTATAGATTTTAGCATTTTCATAAGCGTCTAAACGCAATTCTTCCAGTTCATGGATTTCTAACACTCGTTTCTCACCAGCACTCTTATAGTTTAAGTTAAGGGTTTTTATCGCCCAATAAGCTTTATGTTCTAATTCTACTGGCAAATGACAAGATTTTCCATAAACTAACTTGAACGGCGTTGTTCCGATAGGAGTTTTGAAAGCTGTCCGATATGCCCAAAGAGCATCGTTGAGCTTAGAGGACCAGTCTTTTCTGGATAGGGCTACGGTTTTCTCAAGTATATGTTTGATCTCCCTATTTGATACTTCCACTTGTCCACTTGTTTGAGGATGGTATGTTGTGGCTATGCGATGTTTAACGCCGTATTTGGAAAATAACCTTTCGAAAATTCTGGAGATAAAATATGAGCCACCATCGCTGATCACTAGTCTTGGTACACCGAATCGTGGGAAGATAATATTCTTGAATAGTTTTAGTACCACACGTGTATCGTTTATGGGTGCGGCGATGGCTTCAATCCATTTTGATACATAGTCGATGGCTACCAAAATATATTTATTTCCAAAGGATGCAGGGAAAGGTCCCATGAAATCAATTCCCCATACATCGAAAACTTCTACTTCGAGGATTCCTTTTTGCGGCATTTCGTCACATCTAGATATATTTCCTGTGCGTTGACATCTATCGCAGTTCATAATTGCTACGTGGACGTCTTTCCATAAGGTAGGCCAAAAGAAGCCAGCTTGAAGTATTTTTGCACAGGTTTTCGATGTACTAGCGTGTCCACCATAAGGGGCGGAATGACAATGGGAAATGACGTCGTTTATTTCATCATTAGGAATGCAGCGACGGTAGATACCATCGGCGCCTCTTTTAAAGAGTAGTGGTTCATCCCAAAAGTAGTGTTTAAGGTCATGGAAAAATTTCTTCTGCTGTTGGTACGTCAAATTAGGTGGTAAAACACCGACAGCTAAATAGTTGACGAAGTCAGCGTACCATGGTAATGTGGTGTTAGTACAAATGGATTTTACTACCGCAGTTGTGAAAGTTTCATTGCGTGGATCTAAACTGTCGGTAGGGTTTGTCTCTAGCTTGGCAATGAGGCGTTCATAAGGGAAATCTTCGTTTATGGGAACACTCTCGGTTTGGATTCCATCTAATCTTGATAAATGGTCAGCTACCACGTTTTCAGTTCCTCTTTTGTCTTTTATTTCTAAGTCAAACTCTTGTAGGAGTAAGATCCATATGAGTAATCGCGGTTTGGCGTCCTTCTTGCTTAGTAGGTATCAGATCGCAGCATGATCCGTATAAATAATGATTTTAGCGCCTACTAAGTAGGAACGAAATTTGTCCAATGCGAATACCACAGCTAAGAGTTCCTTTTCCATAGTGGCGTAATTCATTTGTGTGGGATCAAGCGTTCTGCTTGCGTAGTAGATAGCATGAAGCTTCTTTTCTTTGCGTTGTCCTAGGACTGCGCCTACAGCATAATCGCTCGCATCGCACATTATCTCAAATGGTAAATTCCAATCAGGAGGTTGCATAATAGGTGTCGATATTAAGGCCTCTTTTAGTGTCTCGAATGCGTTCAAGCATTTATCGTCGAAAATAAACTCATCCTCTTTCATTAATAACTCAGTTATTGGCTTGGTGATTTTAGAGAAATCTTTTATGAAACGTCGGTAAAAACCCGCGTGTCCTAGAAAACTTCGTATTTCTCTAACTGTTTTGGGTGGTTGAAGGTTTTTGATAATGTCGATCTTTGCTTTGTCAACTTCAATCCCCCTGTTTGATACAATGTGACCCAACACAATTCCTTGTCTCACCATGAAGTGACATTTTTCCTAGTTGAGCACTAGGTTGACATTAACACAGCGTTCCAGTACTAATTCAAGAATTGTTAAACATCCGTCGAAACTTTCGCCACAGACAGAGAAATCGTCCATGAATACTTCCATGATTCCGTCTAAGAAATCTGCGAAGATCGCCATCATGCATCGTTGGAAAGTTGCAGGTGCATTACATAGTCCAAATGGCATTCTCCGGTATGCAAAGGTACCATAAGGACATGTGAACGTAGTTTTCTCTTGATCGTCAGGATGAATGGGAATTTGAAAGAATCCTGAATATCCATCAAGATAACAGAAATGGGAATGTTTTGCTAAACGCTCGAGCATTTGATCAATGAATGGTAATGGGAAATGGTCTTTGCGCGTAGCTTTGTTTAGTTTCCTATAATCGATACACATTCTCCATCCTGTTTGCGTACGCTATGCTACCGATTCGCCTTTTGTATTTGTTATAATTGTAACACCTCCTTTCTTAGGCACCACATGAACTGGACTGACCCAGTTGCTATATGATATTGGGTATATGATGCCTGCCTCTAGTAGTTTTTGCACTTCCTTCTTAACGACTTCACTTAGGATAGTATTTATTCGTCTCTGATGTTCTCTATAGGTCTTGCAGTCCTCTTCCAGCATAATGCGGTGCATACAGAGAGAAGAGCTTATTCCTTTGAGATCTGAGATATTATAGCCTAACGCGGTTGGATATTTCCTTAACACACTAAGAAGTTTTTCGGTTTCGATCTCTCCTAATTCGGCATTGACTATAACTGGTCGTTCGAGTTCTTTATCTAAGAATTCATACCTAAGATCTTCAGGTAGTGTTTTAAGTTCTATACCGGGTTTCTTATTAGTTGAGTCAGGATCGGGTGTTAAGGCTAAACATTCACTTAGGTTGGCGTCTAAGTGTTCTTGTTTCCAGTCTTCATTCTTGAGGATAGTCGGTGTCTGAATTTTCAGCATCTCAGAGTAGGTGTCCTCTTGGCATTCAAGTTCTTTGACACATTCATCAATGATATCTAGGAGACAACATGAGTCATCTATAGCAGGGGCTTTAAAGAATTGGGAAAGAATGAATTCTACTTTTTCTTCTCCTACCTCGAAGGTAAGTTTTCCTTTCTTGACGTCAATGATGGCTCCTGCAGTAGCTAAAAATGGTCTTCCTAGTATGATGGGAATGTTTGAATCTTCCTTGATGTCCATTATTATAAAGTCAGTCGGTATGTAAAATTGTCCTATTCGGACAGGAATGTTCTCCAGCATACCAACAGGAAATTTGACTGATTTATCGGCTAGTTGTAAGGACATCTTGGTAGGTCTCATGTCGCCTAATTTGAGCTTTTCGCAAATAGATAAGGGCATTAGACTGACACTGGCTCCTAAATCGCATAGAGCTTTGACTATGACAGATTTTCCAATTACACATGGTATGGAGAAACTACCAGGATCTTTTAGCTTCGGAGGCATGTTATTTTGAATTATGGCGCTACATTCGGCAGTTAGCATAACGGTTTCGTTCTCAACGATTTTTTTCTTATTAGCCAATATTTCTTTTAGGAATTTAGCATATGACGGCATTTGGGTTATAGCTTCTGTAAACGGAATAGTGACATTTAGTTGTTTCAGAAGTTCTACAAATTTCTTGAATTGTCCCTCGTTCTTGGATTTTGCAAGTCTTTGAGGGTATGGAATTGGTGGTTTGTATGGTGGTGGAGGCACATAAGGTTTTTCTGAGGCCTCTCTGTTCTCATTCGCGTCTTCCTCTACATTTTCAGATTGATCTTTCGACTTCTCTATTTCTTTCTCAGGTTTTTGATACATGGTCGGGTTTTGGAGTCTAGGATCTACCGGTCTATCAAGGGCTGTCCCACTTCGTAATGTAATAGCATTTGCATGTCCTTTAGGATTGGGCTGTGGCTGTCCAGGAAATGTACCAGCAGGTATGGCAGAACTAGCTTGGTGTTGTGCTACTTGGGAGATTTGGGTTTCTAACATTTTGTTGTGAGTAGCTAGGGCATCTACCTTGTTTGCTAATAGCTTCAATTGTTCACCGGTGTGAACGTTTTGATTGAGGAATTCTTTGTTTTGTTGGGCTTGATTAGCGATAAAATTTTCCATTAGGATTTCAAGGTTAGATTTCTTAGGAATGTTAGGAACATTACCGGCGGGTTTTTGATAACCTGGAGGTACAGCAGGTGCTTGGCCAGGTGCATATAAAGCATTATTGCTCTTGTACGAGAAGTTAGGATGGTTCATCCAACCAGGATTGTAGGTATTGGCATAAGGATTTCCTTGAGCGTAATTTACCTGATCAGCCGTTATTCCTGCTAAGATTTGACATTCGGTTCCAACATGACCAGGTACTCCACAAACTTCGCAGCTTGGGGTAACTGCAGCTACGGTAGCTGCAGGAGGTAAGGTTAAGCTTTCTATCTTTTGGGTAAGAGCATCTACCTTAGCATTAACTTTATCTAGGCTACTAACCTCGTACATCCCGCCTTTGGCTTGAGTCTTCTCCACATATGTTCTTTCTCCTCCCCACTGATAGTGGCTTTGAGCCATGTTTTCAATGAGTTGGTTAGCTCGTCATAAGGCTTGTCCATCAGTGTACCACCTGCAGCGGCATCTATAGATAGTCTTGTGTTGTACAAGAGTCCATTATAAAACGTGTGGATTATCAGCCATTTTTCTAGTCCGTGATGTGGGCACATTCGCATCATATCTTTGTAGCACTCCCAGGCATCGAATAATGATTCAGTATCCTTCTGCCTAAATCCGTTGATTTGGGCTCTTAGTGCAGCGGTTTTGCTTGGGGGAAAGTATCGTGCTAAGAATACGATCTTCAGTCCTTCCCACGTAGTGACGGAATTTGATGGCAAGGATTGCAACCAAGCCCAAGCTCTATCTCTTAGTGAGAAAGGGAAAAGACGTAATCTAATAGCATCTTTACTAACACCATTTGCTATAACTGTGTCGGCAAATTGAACGAATTTTGTAAGGTGTTCATTCGGATCCTCAGAAGGATCTCCAGAGAATTGGCGTTGTTGGATAGCTGATATCAATGACGGCTTTAACTCGAAATCGTTTCGGTTTATTGCTGGAGCAACAATGCTGTTATGAGGCTCTTGTTGTGATAGAGCTGCGTACTCCTTCAGTGGACGGGTCCTTTGTTCTTCAGCCATGTCTAATTCTAGATTGGTTTCGGTTTCAGAGGAAGAATTAGAATCAGTTTCAGAATCAATCTTAATTTCTGGTTTAGGTAAGGGAATAGCGTGATTTAAACAGTAATCCCTGACTGCACGTCTTACGGAAAGAATGCGTTCAGGTTCGTCCGTCGGTTTGTCAAGTGGTTCGCCTTGTGAGCGAGTCCTTGGCATACAAATCGACAAAGGGTGTCTGTTGCTTAGTCTAAACGCACAACAGAAGAATCGTAATTAATTGACTACCAGTCCCCAGCAACGGTGCCAAAAACTTGATCGGGACTTTATAAGTCTGTCGGGATACTAACTGCAAGTATACAGTTCAGTCGTTCTAGTTTTAAAAGATTATCGAATCCACAGAGACTGTGTATCAATCGCATACGATCTAATGCTACAATTTTGTCTAACTAAGCGATGAATATTTGATATTAGGGGGAGACAGTTTAGTTTTAAAAGTAATAGTACTAATTATACCGGTATGTGATAATCGGACTTAGGGAATTCGATGAATCGCTTGGCCTATAAAGTATTTCGGTAAAAGCTAATTGTTTAAAAACCTGAGACATACACTCTCGTGTTTATGAAATAAGTCATGCTACTAAACCTAGTGGATGCACTTTAAATTTAATAACACTTTTTGAAAACAATTTGAATTTAATTAATTTATTAAAACACTCTCGTGTATTTAAAAATCAATGCTTCGTTACCACTATCTGGGTTGAACCCCAGCTCTCGCATGCAGGTTCTTGCCTTAATAATTTCCCACTCTCGTGGCAAAACCGTGTTAATTAACCTCTCACTCTCGTGACAAGGATAGTTAAATTAATATTGGAAATTGGAAACCAGAAATTGTTTTATAAATATTTTTGGCCAAGGTATCATTGAATTCTTTCAGTTCTTACGGTCACATACCGGTATTAATAATTTAGCCAGACATAATTAACTTAACAGCAATAAAGTTTAGAATATAATTCATGGCAATAAATGGCATATTATAGAAACTAAATAAATAATAATTGCAATATAAAAAACCTGGAATTACAGATGCTATAGTAATCTTGAGGGAATACAGTAATCCAAATCTTCGAGCTTGACTTGCAGTAGAAATTCGTGTTAATTCTTGTAAGAAGAATTAACACTTAAAAATAGAAACTAAAGCTTGAATGAAAATTACAAGGAATTGAAAGCAGAATTGCAAAACAAACAAATTGGAAAAAAAACTGTAAAATAAAATAAATCTTTGCTCTGAGTAAAATTCTTCGACCCTTGGACTGTGCCTTGGTACTCATATATATAGCAGGAAAAATCAGCAGTTTAATTTTGAATTCTTGATGAAGTCTTCGTGGAGAAATTCTAGGAGCAGTAATAGTTGTGGCAATAAAATAGGAGATTTAGTAGAAACAGGGAGAAGTATTCTGCCCTTCACGCCCACGTCTTCAAGCCATGCGTAACGTCCTCCTTTACGCGCGTGACGGTCGTCACAGGTGGGTGACGGTCGTCACACACTGAAGTGGTGCCTTACGCTCGTCAGGTGAGTGTGACGAGCGTTTCCTTATGTTGAGGGGTGTTACGCCCGTCACAGGGGCGTGACGACCGTCACCTATCCAGAAGTCTACACTTTGTATTTTTTTATTCGTTTTCTCTTTGTTTTTCGTCTAGATTTCTTCATGTTGTCCTTTTTCATCGGTTTGAGTCGACAAGTGTTATACCTGCAAAAAGACAATTAATCTCGGGATAATCGAGGGTTAGACGACTTAATGGAATATAAAATCGATAAAAAGTATGTTAATTATACGATATATTTTCTCGTTATCAACAAGTCACACAAAGAGCCCTTAGATTTTAGGCTAGCATGGAGTTTAGGTAGTACCCTCTTTCAGTTTCAGTTGGTTAAGACCTGTCCTAAAAATAGTAACCGGGTTCTAGAGGATCTCAATATCACTGACTACCCTCGATCGGTCATAATTCCAGTTTGGCAACCTTTTCTTGCGGCCGGAACCATCGCGAGAGTTTAGCCTCAATGAGTGTAGCATACTGCTACTGTTCTATGGCCAAGTTGGTCAATTTAAGGTGCTAAGGTCAGTTGGTGCTTAATGACTCCTCAGAAGACCCATATTCTCCTCGTTCCAACACAAGGGATATCGGTACAGACCAAGGTGTCACACTAACGTAGCTACTGCTTCACCCATGTCGGTCTACGCCGGACAGGTCCCTCACAGTTTATTGCTACTTACCTAAAGGGTATTCCCCAGATCCGGGTTAGGATCTATGAAACTCCAATACAAGCCCAAAAATATAAATCATACAAAGCATGCAATTGAAAACACAATGATCTAATCCTAAGGTATACCTCACTTATTAACTCCCCAGCAGAGTCGCCAGTTCTGTGATCGGTGGAAATAGAACTGACTGTTTTGGAATGCTGGTTCGTGTTTGCGTTTTTGCAAAATGTCGCGGTAAGCAAGAGTCGCCACCGTCTTTTATTTTCTCCAACAAGGAAAGGACAAAAGCATAGCAAAATTCCTTTTCGAGATGTTTCTCGGTTCGGGAGGTAGATTATAGAAAGGGAAGGTGTTAGCACCCTTTCTATCCGTGGTTATCCACGGGCTCTTAGGTACTTGCTCACTATGTTTTCAAAAATGGTTTGCTTTTCTTGTGTTTGTGGGTTTTGGAAAAAGTTTGTTTGAAAACTTCGATTTTAACTCT
The DNA here is from genome assembly GCA_948472305.1 of Vicia faba. NCBI lineage: Eukaryota > Viridiplantae > Streptophyta > Magnoliopsida > Fabales > Fabaceae > Vicia > Vicia faba. Next base: position 91,468 of record CATIWC010001037.1, read on the forward strand.
TGTATCAGTCCTCAAGAGTGTATGAAGTGTTTGTTTGAAAACTTTTGTCAGAAAAGTGTGGGTGCGAAAAGTATTTTTGTTTTGAAAGAGCAAGTACCTGAGAACCTCTTCCTACTCAAAAGAAATTAAGCTGTGTAAATGTCCTTTAGACAGTACTATCCCACTATTGAGAAGTAGGTAGCACCGTCGTTGGAGTTTCGAGTCAATTCGATTATAGGGACATGTGGTCACCAAAGCAATAGTAGGACGCCTTAGCGGTAACCCTAATGTCTTAGATCGTTTTTTATCGAGGCAACCGTTCCGAGGCAACTTTTGATCTTTAGACAGGAGGGCGACCTCTAAAACACCCTATACTCAATGACCACGTCGAGGCAACCAAGTGAGGCGTACCCTAAGAGTGGCATGTGCAAGTGTGTCAGGTTTCAGTTAATGTTTATCTTTGTACATGTTATGGTGAGCTACGGGTTGATTTTAATTTCAGAGAGATCTTGTCATGCATAGCCTAGTTAGAATACATCTAGCAGTTAATAGTTGCGGAAAATAAAGTTAAACTATTACAAGGCATCGAGTATTTACATCGCCAAAAACAAACCCTTGGAAAAGTAAATTGCGGGAAATAAATGAAAGCGATAAATATGTCCTAATTAAAGCTATTACATCCTCGGAACAATTACATAATAATGATAAAAAATATGAATAAAATAAACATACGCGCGAGAAAAAATTGAATCGGAGAGTTTCTAGGGTTTTGACCCTTTTTTTTGAGAAAGAAAGAATTTTTGTTATTTTGCATTTAATTAAATTAACCTAAACTAATTAATTAATTAAAAGAAATAAATATTTTTTGAGTTTTTTATGTTTCAAGGAAATAAATAAAAAGGATTAAAATTGTCAAGAACCCTAATTCTACATTAGTTTTAGATTTATTGTGAAAATATTAAAATTAACCTAATTTAAAACTAAATTAATTATGTTAGTATTTATTTACAAAAATAACTAATTAAAGGTGAAATTAATAAATAATAATAATAATAAATATTTTTTAGTTTTCTGAATTTATTATGAAAAAATTAATTTGGTTAATTAAATAATAATCATAATAATTAATAGTAAAATATTTAAATGAAAAATATAAAAGAAGAAAATAAAAGAAAATAACCCAGGGGGTGTTGGCCCAATTAGGAGGTGTGTTTGGAAATTTGAAGCCCATTATGCTTCCAGCCCGTTTGACTTTCTGGATTAGCTACACGCTTGTTGACTGGGGAATATGGTGATCCTTCTATCTAGGCCATTGGATCTACGCTTGCAGACATCTGGCATTTGGAAATTTGAGATACATGGTGTACTCCTTTTGGAAAGCTGCATGTGAACATATAGAGAAAAAGGAAATAAGTGTTTTGGGGGACCTGGGATTCGAACCCAGGTCCCAAGGGACAATCCTTCAATGCTTTTGCCAACTGAGATGTAATGCGCGTTTGTTAAGTGGATGGAGAGAGAATATTATATATAAAAAATAAGCAATATGCTGTAAACACAAAAAAACGCGCGCTTTTTCAAATCAGCCAACCATGTTATAACACATCATCATCTTCTTCGTTTTCTTGTAAAAATAATATCAGATAGCGGGGGTTTTTAACCCCCACTAACCATCTGCACGAAAAATAGCGATTAGCACCACAGGATATATAAATATTTCGCGAAGGGTGGATTGCATTCGTCTGGGTCTAACGATTTCAACCATGTGTCTTATGAGTCCTAATTTTGCCTGGTTCAGAAAGCCCCAATTGAAAACTCAAGAACCCTAAAAAATCGTTCATGGCATCTTTTGATTCAGGGCATTATAGTCTAATTAAACCATGCCATTAGCTTTGTATGGTCCCTAGCAACACAAATCAATCACAAGAACATGTTAAATATGCATGAATTACGAAATACGATCTTGAATAAAGAAGGCAAACCGTGAAACTGTAATCCTTGATTCTTTAAGCTTTGCTGCCTGAATTGGATTGCAACACGTTCCTGGGATCTCCTGCAATGTATTTGAATGGTTAAAATGCCTTGAATTAGCCTAGGTTGCAAAAATCAGTTTTCACTTTTCTTGAAAATTCTTGAAATTGTATAGGGTCTTTCTGCAGCTTTTTTCACGTCCTTTTGATCAGGGTTAGCTAGCATATGTATAAGGCAATTGAATTAGGTCAAAAACTTGGGCCAATATCCATTGCATTGATGTTTAGATCTTTGATTGGAAATCAAATATTTTTGATTCTTCATGATTGAACAAAGTTGCCAATTTTGGATTTTTTGATATCTTTGACTTGTGAACAAATTTGACAGCATGTTTAGGTCATATTTGCTTCACAAAAAGATTTAAAAATCAAATCTTGTATTTTCTAATAATTTAAATTGATTAAATGAATTAATATTAATTAAAAAAATCCAATTAATCAATAAAAATAATAAAATAAATCCAATTAAGCTTGATGGGTCGTGCATAGGCCATGGATGAAGTTTCAAGAAGAGATTTGAGGCCCATTAGCAAAAATAAGGTGTTTTGAGCAAAGTTGACTTTTGCAAATTCATGAAAATTTCCCAACTTCTCCAATGCACAATTTGCTCAATTTTGATCATATGACCATGTTCTTGGACATTTGGGAAAGGTCTTGAAGTCCTCTAACCAATGCCTTTGGTCCCATGTCATTTGGATTTACCAATCTCAAGTTATGGCCTTTGACTTAAAGTGCATTTTTGTTGACTTTTGAATTTGACCTATAATGTCAAAATTGGTAACTTCTTGTGAGTGCATTTCTTGAACTTGGAGTGTGAAGATGGATTGTAGGAAATTGCATTCCCTTCAAAATGAGCATTGGATGGAAATTTTTTGACAAACCATGAGAAAGTTATGCCATGGTCAAGATACCGTTGACTTTTCTACTGTCCAAAAATAGTAACTTTTTGCATCTTGATGATTTTTGAGCCTTGCTTGTGGAATCATGATCAAGACTTGATAAAATGATGATTGTGGACCAAAAATAAGATGTTGACCAAAAATTCTGACTTTTGACTATGAAATGACCATTTTGCCCTTGCAGTTGACTGTAGGTCAAATGAGGTTTTTGACTGTGCAAATTGGCACTGTGAGTCTTGAAACTTGGCATGTAGGTGCTTGAGAATGTATATGGGCCTATGAGACTTGATTGAACCATTGAAAACCCCAAATTCCTTGAAAGAACCAAAACCCTAGTCTCAGCTATCTTAGGAGGTGATTTGACTGTACAACCCTTGAGTAATCTTTGAGCAATTTAAGGATCATCTTTGAAAAATCTTGAGGAATATGGGAGGGAAAATTTTGGGGTACAACACCAGGTCATGATACGAAAAACTGTTGGGCCTTGAAGAATAAGGTGCAAGATTTGATCGAAGCTAAAGAAATTGAGTTTGACGCTCCAGAGAAGACCAACGTCTTGACTGCTCATATGCCCAAACATGGTCAGGGAGTGAATGCAATTGAGGATGATGAGGAATGGTCAGATATCGACAGTTAGATCTATCTGACTGCCAATGGTGGATTGAACAACTGGACGACGAAGGACTTCGTGCCCGTTTATTTTATTACACAGTAATAGACTTTTGTTTTGAGATTTGTAACAGAGAATTTGAAAATTTATGGCCCGGTGCCTTGCCCAAGGAACCTTGGCTTTATTTTTGAGGGCTTATTATTTGTCATTTTCATATATCATCAATAAAGCATTGGACATTTTCTTGCATTACAAATGTTGCGCTCCTTGTTTTTCTTTTCTATCTTGCACTTTATCAAAACAACTATTGTCTTACACACACTCACATATCATAATGCAGATCCCCATCCACTCTGGATCCCATTGATAACAACTCTACTACTGCCGGTTATGACTTCGAGAATCCGATCAACCAAGCCAAGGACGAAGGTGAGAATTATTGTGAAGTGCCTGGGGAACTTGCTAGACTGTTACTATAGGAAGAAATGGTCATACAGCCTCATGAAGATCTAGTGGAATCAGTAAATTTGGGTACAGAGGAAGACAAGAAGGAGGTCAAGATAGGTGCAAATCTGAAGCATAGTGTTAAGCAACGGTTGATAAAGATGATGCGCGACTATGTTGAGATCTTTGCCTGGTCTTATGAAGATATGCCTGGTTTGGACACTGACATTGTGGTACACCATCTGCCAACTAAAGAAGACTGTCCTCTGGTAAAGTAGAAAGTTTTCTGTATGCGCCCTGAGATGTCTGAGAAAATCAAAGCTGAGGTCATGAAACAGTTTGATGCCGGTTTTCTAGCTGTCACTTCTTACCCGCAGTGGATCGCCAACGTTGTTCCAGTGCCCAAGAAGGATGATAAGTGTTGTACCCCAAAATTTTCCCTCTCATTTTATCAAGATTTCCCCTCACAAGACTCTTTGGACTCCAAACAGGACTAGGGTTTGCTCAGCTTAAGACATCTCCTTGCACTGATGACCTGAAATTAGGGTTTGAGTTTGCACAGGGATTTTTGGACTTCAAACTCTCAAAGTGACTTTCATACTTCATGTTGGACTTACAAGATTTCCCATACCAAGTTTCAAGCTTTGAATCAAATTTTTGCCCAGTCAATTGGACAGTTGACCTAAAAATCAGTTGTATTGGGGAAAAAGTCAAATATGACCAAATTACAGTCAAACCTCATAATTTTTTATCCACGTCAACATTATAGACTCATATGAACCATTTTATCAAGTTTGGACCATAACTCCTCAAGAAATTTGATCAGATCATCAAAAGGGCAAAATGGTCATTTTTAGGGTTTTGACTGCAGAAGGGCAATTTTTGATTTTTCACCTAGCCAATGGCAAATTGGGTTCAAGCATGGATTCAAGGACTCAATGGCATCATCTTGACCTATTCACAAGGTTCAAAAGATCTCAAATGCATTGGATTGACAGATGAATTTTCCAGTCAACTAATCAAAAATCAACTGTACACTGAAAAGTCAAACTTTGACTTTTTGGTCAAAATCAAGTGCCAAGGGTCATTTTTCATCAATATGTGTCAAAACATGAAACTTGTTCACCAAGAAACCTAATTTTTCAAATTAGGGTTTAAAATGGAAAATTTTCATAACTTAGAAATTTTCCAAGTTATGAAAATTTCTTATTTTTTCCCAACTTTGCCCAACATTTTCACCATGATGCAATTGGATTCAAACAAAACTTCCAACATGAAATTTATAGTCCTCCACAAAATCTATAACTTTGATTCACAAAGTTTTCCAAAAATATGCTTGGATCTCAAGTTATGATTTTTTCAACAAGGGTCCATGAAACTTTTAACTTAGTGAAATTTTGCCCTAGTTTAGGCAGGATTTTGACCTATCTTCATGGAAATTTTCCACCTAGTTCCAATTATAATATCAAAATGCATTTCAAATATGTATTGTAGAGCATGTTACAAGTTTTCCAAAATGTCCAAGAACTCTCCAAAATCATTTGTGGTTAGGGAGAATCGAAGGTTTGAATTTGGAAAAATGTCACTTTGATCCATGGCATTTTTCATGTTGATACAAGTTGCAATTTCTGTCCAGCCTTGCTTGTACTTGTTTACAGGTCCTTAAACCATTTCACACTCAAAAATTGAATGCAAACACAATGGATTAAGACATTGTTCTGATCTATAGAAGTTTACACATTGAATTAATCTAAAAATGGCAAAAAGTTAACAATGCCATTTTGATAAAGGTTGCTTTTGCAAATTTGTTTCTCTTGAGCATTGCACCAAGCCTGTTGCAGAAAACCAACTCCATAAACTTAGGCAAAAGTATACCAACTCTTAGCATACCCTAAGCTAGATGGTACAATCTTTTGCATTGTCATTTCACACTTTTCTTCAAAACCAAGTCAACTTGCAAAAACCACATAACTTTGCAATCTGATAAAACCAAAGCTTGTAAACATTTCAAACAACTTTTACACAATACACTAAGCCAGAAAAACGAGTTTACAAGTCCTCAAACCTTCCAAAACACCAAAACACAAGTTCTTGGCAAAACATGGCAGTTTCTGCATTTTGATTTCCAAATCATAATCCACTTGTGCGTTTTGCTTGCAATCAGTTCCAACACACTCCATACAACCTACCTAAGTTATCCCAACCATTCCCAAGTCACTGTAACTCCATTTACACACTTCACCATTCTTGAATTCTGACTTTGCAGGTTGAGTTCTATAGGGAGATTCAGGCAAGTTCAAAGCAAGTTAGGCATTGGGAAAGCTCAAAGGAACTTCAAGCAAGCTCACAAGCATCTCAGGCCTCACTGAAAACCCCTACATTGCCATACTCGAGCTTGACTGAAACAGGTAAAGTTCAAACTTCTATCTCTCTATTTAGGAAACATTAGGCTTAGGTTTGTGAATAAAAAATGTGGTACTCATTGCCCTTGAGTTGTACATATGCATAGATTTCATTTAAGTTAACTGAGTTGGGAGAATTTGAATGATGAACTTTCTGAAAAAACTAGATTAGAAATTAGGGCCAGAGAAATTCTCTCTGGTCTTTGAGAGTTAGATTAAGTTTTTTACATGGTTAGAATCGTGTGATCATGCTCTATAACTTTCATGTTGCAAGTTTTTTGTTTTTAAGCACAAATGCAGGAGTTAGCAATTTGAACAAGAAGCGCGCGTGTTTGGTGTTTCTGGAGGACAGGGATGATGGAATCTGGGCTGGGCCTGGGATTTCTCACTATTTGCACCCTCCATCCTACTTCTTGCACCCCCTCAGCCCATTTGTTTATTTTTTATATTTTTTTATTTCTTTTTAAGTTTCTGACTTTATTTTATTTTTTCTAAACATTAAAAAATATCAAAAATATTTTCTTAAATTATCATATTATATTTTATTATTTTTATTATTTTTTCTAGCATAGAAATAGTTATTAAATAATATACTTTTATTTTCTTAAAATAAAAACTTGTAAATATTATAAAAATATTATATATTTTTATTTTTATTATTTATACTCTTAAATAATATTTTCTCACACATTTAATTTTTTAACATTTTGTATATATTTTATTTTATTTTTCTTGTACATGAATAAATAATATAATTAATATATATATTTTCTTAAAACAAATTAGGGTTTCCACCCTTAATAAAAATAATCTTTTATTTTCTTATTTTTTGATACATTAAATAGTTTATTTTTACATACATAAAAATAAATACAAAAACATTTTGCATATTTATATTTATTTGCATATTTAAATATTGTCTATTTATTTATATGCACAATTAATTCAATTTGGTTGTAATAGTTGACTTATGGTTTTAATTTCTTGCAAATACCCCCTATTCAAATTTGTACCCCCTCCCCATAATCATGTTGTAATAGTTGTAGATTTACTTTTACGCACTTTATTGTTTTCAAATATGCATGATAGAGATTAGGGTTTGTATGCAAAAATCAAAAATCAAACAGATAGCTTGACCTAATACAAGACAAAAATGCATGAGAATGATAACGCAATGCACACAAGCACCCCTAGGGTTTCATCCACTTGTTGCCTTTAAAATGTCCATGGTATGCATGCTAGGTATCTTGGCAAACAAAAACAAAAAAAAGATCATAGTCCCTCGATGACGCTATCTTGGTTGCCTATACAAAATGATCTAGTCCCTCAAAAATTTGCTAAGATACTTGGCACAATTGCTATCATGGTCATACGATGACCCGCGCCTGTCCCGTTTAACATCCAAACACAAGGTTGCTTACCAAATACAATGGTAAAACAACAATGTCAAAGGATTAAAAATGTGTAGGAAAGATCTTTGAGTAGGGTAGACAACTCCTAGTTACTTGATCAAAACTTTCAAACATCCTTGCTATTTTCAAAAACATACAACACAATTTCAAAACATTTTCCCAAAACAAACTTTCAAACATTGAAACATTTTTGAAAAGACAAACACCTTTGTAAAACATTCAAACAAGAATTGTTACAAAGGTTGCCTAGACAAAGGCCTCTTTTCAAAATATTTTCAAAACCACACACAAAACATCATTTCAAACAATTGAAAAGCAAAAAGCAAGTGATCTAAACAAGTAACTAAGAGCCCATGGAAAACCATGTATGAAAAGGGTTCTAGCACCTTCCCTTTTCATAATCTACCCCCCGAACCCAAGAAAACATCTCTAAGGTCTTTCCTGTGCTTTTTGATCTTTCCTTTGGATAAAATAAAAAGTCGGTGGCGACTCTTGCTAAACCAAAACATTTGCGAACACAAACGCAAAACCTTAAGTCAGTTCTCCCACCGCATCACAGTAAGGTACGAATGTGTGTGGACTATAGAGATCTGAATAGGGCGAGCCCCAAGGATGACTTTCCACTTCCTCACATCGATGTTCTGGTCGACAACACCGCGCAGCATAAGGTTTTCTCCTTTATGGATGATTTTTCTAGTTACAATCAGATTAAGATGGCTCCCGAAGACATGGAGAAGACAACTTTTGTTACACAATGGGGCACCTTTTGCTACAAAGTGATGCCGTTCGGATTGACGAATGCTAGGGCAACGTATCAGAGTGCCATGGTTGCTTTGTTCCACGACATGATTCACCATGATATTGAGGTTTATGTTGATGACATGATCGCAAGGTCCCAGACTGAGGAAGAACATATTGACCATCTCCAGAAATTATTCGACAGGTTGAAGATGTACAAGCTAAGGTTAAACCCGAACAAGTGCACCTTCGGGGTAAGGTCTGGTAAGATGCTAGGTTTCGTTGTTAGTGATAAAGGTATTCAAGTGGATCCTGCAAAGGTGAAGGCTATACAGGAAATGATAGCTCCTCGAACGGAAAAGGAAGTCAGAGGCTTTTTGGGACGTCTGAATTACATTGCCCGATTCATTTCACATCTGACTGCTACATGTGAGCCAATCTTCAAGCTGTTGAAGAAAGATCAAGTGGTAAAATGGAATGATGAATGTCAGTCCGCTTTCAAAAGGATCAAAGAATATCTCTAAGAGCCACCTATTCTGATGCCTCCAGTTGAAGGAAGACCTTTGATCTTAGACTTGACAATACTCGACAATTCGATGGGGTGTGTGCTGGGGCAGCATGACAAGTATGGCCGAAAAATGCATGCTATTTACTACCTTAGCAAAAAGTTTACCGATTGTGAGACCCGATACTCACTGCTTGAGAAAACTTGTTGCGCTTTGGCATGGGCTGCTCGCCGGCTGATACAGTATATGCTGACTCACATCACCTTATTGATATCAAAGATGGATCCAATCAAGTATATCTTCGAGAAGCCTGCCTTGTCTGGAATTTCGAGTTTCCGGATGAGAACATCATGTTGGTGATCGCCTGTGAAGAACCTGGGTCGGATGAAGGACCTGAGGAGGGATCTCGATGGTCTATGTATTTCGAAGGAGCCTCAAATGCATTGGGTAATGGAATTGGCGCTGTAATTAAATCTCCTGAGGGCTGTCATACTCCGTTCACTGCCCGATTATGTTTTAACTGCACCAATAATATGGCGGAGTATGAAGCATGCATCCTGGGCCTTCGAGCAGCTATTGACTTAAGGATTAGGTTCTTGAGTTTAGTCGGAGATTCCTCTCTAGTAATCAGTCAGATCAAAGGCGAGTGGGATACGAAGCACCCAAATCTTATTCCTTACAAGGAGTATGTATTGACGTTGCTCCCACATTTTGAGGAGATAACCTTTGAACATTTCCCCAGAGAGGAGAATCAGCTAGCGGACGCGCTAGCTACCATGTCTTCTATGTTCAGAGTCAGGTGGTTAAGAACATTTTCTCATGAGGAGCCATGATTCTAACCACCATGGATGGTGACGACCTTCCTCACCCCGTCAATGCAGACATAGTGAAAAAATACTAAGCATAATCAAAGACCCGCTAGGTTGACTAGCCTAGGCAAAAATAAGGGCTTCTCGGTGAACCAAAAGGGTTCGGGCAAAAATAAGGGATGAAAATGAAAAAATATGTACACCCGACAAGTCGAAAACCTGAAAAGGCGACTTGGGCAAAAAAGGGTATCCCGGTGGACTGAAAACCCGAAAAGGCGGTCCAGGCAAAAATTAGGGATTAAAGCGTAACACTATGTCTCATTGGATCACCTTGCAACTAGACTTCAGTACTGGCTATCAAACTCAGACGGCACTAATCAATCTGATCTACCTTCAACCAAGTAGCAAAGTGATGAGATGCTCGAGGATATAAAGGCATTAGCAGAGTTAGAACCCAGTGGGATTGTTCACATAGCTGTTTTTCTTTCTTTTACACAAACTGTATAAATCATATTGATCAGCGGCGTTCTCTTACTAGGACCTCAGCCTCTTGTACAAAAACGCCTATTTACAGGCCGACTTCAAAATTAATACAATTCATTTTCACAAAGAAAATTCAAATTGTTTTCTTTTTCTGTTTTGTTTTGCAAGAACATCCAATGTTTCATTTTCGATATATGCATTTGACAATAATTGCTGCTCATAAACATTTACATGCGAAACAAAAGACGATTACTCGTAATATCAGAAACAGGGGCAAATAAGAAATTTCCAAACCATACGGTTGCTCTATCCACCAGGTATAGGGATAGAACTAGTTAGAGAAAAGGATTGAAGGTACATTCAATCCCCGCAGAGTAAGAAAAAGACAGTGATATTAGCGGTCCAAAACAGGACACCACTCTCCCCAGATGAGGCTCACAACCGCGAATGAGTCGGCAAGATTCTCCCCAAGAAGAGTTTATCTATCATCAACACTAGAGAACTATCCCCAGTGGAATTTGGAGAGTTATCCCCAGTAGAGTCTGGAGGATTGTCCCCAGTAGAGTCTAAAAGATTATCCCCAGTGAAACCGCCACTGGAAAATCATCCCCGATGGAGTTCTTTGCTTTCACAAGCAGAAACTCAATCCCCAGCAGAGTTCATCATCGCCAACAATGATAATTCATCCCTATCCGAGGTTGTTTCTCCAAATCAACAGGTCCTCTAGCAGAGTATGTCCTCCCGACAGAGTCATTTTCTCGTTAGTTTATTCCCTAGCAGAGTTATTCTCTCTTGCGGGATTATGCTCACAATCATCTTCATTCACTATCCCCAGCGAGAACGAAGAACTCAACTTTTGTTTTCTCCAATAGCAATCCGGGATTTATTTTCCCCAGCTAAAGATTGTCATGAAAACGTTACATGTCCATACATCATGACATATGCATACACATCATACAATACAATCTCATTTATTTTGAGAACATCATTGCTTGATACATGTCATGTATTACATACGATTAACCCTTTACCTTTCAGGAAACATACAATTAAATCCTCACAAAGTTCAAGCTATGAAGCCCGGATCTGACCGGATAGTACCTTGATTTCTATAGCATATTGTGAAGCCCGGATTACGACCGGTTAACAGTATCAAACACCGCGAAGCATGGATTCGACCAGATAATGGTTTATGTCTAAGCTATGAAGCCCGGATTCGATCGGATAATAGTTTAATCCCCAACAAGCCGTGAAGCCTGGATTACGATTGGATAACATCTCAGCAAGTTATTGTGAAGCCTGGATTACAACCAGATAGCAATACAAGTTTCTGTGAAGCCTGGATTACGACCAGATAGCAGTTTGAGACACCATGAAGCCTGGATTCGACCAGATAGTGGTATATCATAAACACAAGTCGTGAAGCCCGGATTTCGACCGGATAACAGCTCAGCAAGTTATTATGAGGCCTGGATTACGACCAGATAGTAATACAAGTTTCTGTGAAGCCTGGATTACGACCAGATAGCAGCCAAAAACAACGCGAATCCTGGATACGACCAGATAGTGGTATATCTTTAATGCAAGTTATGAAGCCCGGATTACGACCGGATAGTATCTTGATTTCCTCTGAACACCGTGAAGCCTGGATTTAGACCAGATAGTGGTATGAGACATTGCGAAGGCTGGATTACGACCAGATAGCGGTAAAAGACATTGTGAAGCCTGGATTACGACCAAATAACAGTAAGGGACACTGTGAAGCTTGGATTACGACCAAATAGCAGTTTACCTTGACAGTTACTAAGAAGCCCGGAGTTTACCGAATATTAGTGTGCCCTAAGTTCAAGTTGAAGCCCGGATGCGACCGGATAACAACTCATTTCCTTCTGAATCTTGGATTACGACCAGATAAGAATCGAGAAATTGCGAAGCCTGGATTACGACCGGATAGCAAGTATAATCTCATCTCCCCAGTAAGTCACTGTAAAGCCTGGATTATGACCAGATAGCAGTTGGTCTTATCACTATGAAGCCCGGACCACGACTAGATAGTAGTTCATTCTCACCTCCTCGACTAAGAGACGGCTCCTCAGCAGAATAACGGAAGACCGAAGTTCCTAAAATTCAACAGAGACGATTCCTTAACAAAATAACTGATGACCGAAGTTCCTAAAATTCAACTTTTCTCAAAACAGAGATGATTTCCCAGTAGAATAACGGACGATTGAAGCTCCTAAAATTCTATTTCTCTCAAGACAGAGATCAACATTCCCTAGCGGAATCTTCCTCAACAACAGGTATACAAGCTCTCACTAAGGAATCTCTTAGGCGATCGAAACTCCTTCATATGGCATCTTTAAGCCCATCCCCCATCAGAAATTTCCAAATGGCATCTGTAAGCCCATTCCCGACATCGCAAGACAGATACCACTTCATGTGAGTGCAAATTTATGGGAACTCTAGTGTTCAATCATCTTCCACCTTCGGATCACGAAAGGCACGAAAGCCAATCTACATCCTCAGGTTTAAGAAGATTGAACAGGGGAAGCTGTTGTACCCCAAAATTATTCCTCCCATATTTGTCAAAACATTTCAAGAAAGATCCTCAAGTTGCTCAAGGAAGTCCAAGGGTTAACCAGACAAGCTCTCTCCTAAGGTAGTCTACCTCAAATTAGGGTTTCATGTTGCATCAAGATACTTGTGTCCAAGGGATCCCAAATGCTCACCAATGTTCTAATATGTTCTCAAGATCATCCATGTCAAGTTTAAAGCCCTACAGAGAAAGTTTGCTCAGTCAATTGCTCAAATGCCTAAAAATCGACTGTGTTAGGGCAAAAGTCAATTGTGACCCCCATACAATCAAACTTCAAGATTTTTGGTTAACATCATCATTTTGAAGTATCATTCATCATTTGATCAAGGGTTGATCATGATTCATCAAGTATTACTCATAATTCATCAAGAACCAAGAGTTGCTAAATTAGGGTTTTGCAAGAAAAGTCAACTCAACCTTGACCAAGCATAACTTTCTCATACTTTATGATAAATGACCCATCCAAATCTCATTTTTAAGAGGATGCAATGCTATACAATCCATCTTCATCTCCCAAGTTCAAAATGTGCACTCACAAGAAGTTATGAATTTGGATATTATAGTTCATTTTGAAAAGTCAACAAAAACACCTTTTTTGTCAAACCTTCATACATGAACATGGAATACCAAATTGAGATGAGACCTTCCAGTACCAAAACGCGTTGTAAGTCAGTCATGACTTTGCTATTTTCTTGAATTCGAATTGCGTAATTGTGGCATCTATAGCATGAAATATTTGTAGATTCTTAATCCTTAGAACATTTGCAAGCTTTCTGTAACAATTAATTGCATTTTCGTGGCCTGTATAAGATTTCACCATTGCTAGGTTTTCTTGCTTCGATTTAGGATTTCTTCATATAGGTAAAATTAAGCCATGAAAGGAGCACCATTGTGCTCAGCAGGTCCAGACGAAGCTATCCATGGCTTTAGTTTTGATTTATCTTGCTTATGGTTGATTTTAATAATACGGAGGTTTGTAGTGACGGACAAACGTCCATAGGTAAAAGTCTGGGACTTTTACCAACGGAGAAGGGAAGAAGACAACCAGCGTGGCAGCCTCCCACTCGTCCATTTGAATTTCCGCGCAAATTTCTTTTATTACATTTGTTATTAATATAATAATTATTATTCTTTATGTATACAAATAAAACACGCGGCTCAGATGGCATTGGTGCAAGTGGAAAGTGCTTCAGGACCTGGGTTCGAATCCCAGGTCCCCCAATTACTTCATATTGTTTTTCTTTCAGGGATTACATGCGTGAACAGAGCCAAAGGACCATCATGCATCCTCACAATCCAACCAGCCAAGTGTCAGGAGACTAGATCTGATGGCCATCAGGCGAGGATCCACTAAAGGTGTTGGTCAAGGCAAGGCAGGAGATCATGGAGGTCAACGTGGGGCTTCTCTTCTTGGGCCAGAATTGAAAATCACACCCACCCAATCCACCTTTCAGGCCCATATCTCTTTCTATATTCTTTTTTATTATTTTTTTCCTAATTAATTTAATTAATTCTTTTACTAACACAATTAATTATTTCTTTTATCAAAAAATCACAAAAATATTATTTTTCACCCAATTAGACTTAGGTTTATTTTTGGTCAATTAATTAATTAATTTAATTAGATTTTAATTTTAGGTAAACTTTAATTTCTTTTTGTAAATAAATTTAAAAATAATTAGAACAATTAGGGTTTTGTTTATAATTTAATTCTATTTTCTTTTCTTAAAAATAACAAAAACACAAGATTAGGTTAAATATTTATTTTCTTTAATTAATTTAATTAGCTAATTAATTTTGTATTTTAATTTTAAAACCTAATTCTTTTCTTAAAAATAATTAAAAACAACAAAAACTTTTTTTCTTTTAATTTGGTTAAAAAGGGTCAAAACCCTAATTTTTTCTTATCGTTCTAATTTTATCGCGCGCGCTTTATTGCTTTATTTTTTATCCTATTGATGTAATTGCCCACAAGTTGTAATAGTTTAATTAGGACTTTTTACTTTTCATTTATCGCTTTATTTTTAAGGGTTTATTTTTGGCTATGTAAATACCCGAAGCCTTGTAATAGCTTAGCTTTAATTTCCGCACTTTAAATTCCGCAAATATTAAACTGTTAGATGTATGATAATAGGGACGCATGACAAAAACGTATGAAAACTTTAAAACAGTTAGCAAACCCTAAATGTGCAAAGATAAATAATATGAAATTGAATCACTCGCACATGCGCACTCCTAGGGTATACTCTCACTTGGTTGCCTTTGGTAAACAGTCATTAAGTATAGGATATTTTAGTGGTCGCTCTCTTGTCTAAACAAAGATCAAAGTCCCGTTCAGAAAAGTTGCCTCGGAATTGTTGCCTCGAATAATTGATCTAAGACATTAGGGTTATTACTAAGACGTCCTAACATTGCTTTAGTGATCGTACGTCCCTTTCGAATTGACCCCCAAAACTCCAACGACGATGCTACCTACTCACTAATAGTAGGATATCATTGTCTAAAGGAAACGAACATAGAACAATTCTCTTTTTCGAGTAGGTAGATTAGTTCTTAAGTACTTGCTCAATCCAAATAAAAATTTTCACACTTACACTCCTCTTTTAAACAAAGCTTTCAAAAACACTTCGTAACACTCTTGAAGACAGAAGCAAGAGTTAAATCGAAGTAAAAAACTTTTCAAATCATACAAACACACAAAGAAGAAATTTCGAAAATGATGAGCAAGTACCTAAGAGCCCGTAGATAACTACGGATAGAAAGGGTGCTAATACCTTCCCTTTCTATAATCTACCCCCCGTACTCAGAAAATCTCGAAAAAGGAATTTTTCTGTGCTTTTTTCCTTTCCTTGTTGGATAAAATAAAAGTCGGTGGCGACTCTTGCTTATCGCGACATTTTGCAAACACAAACACAAAATGCAAACCAGCAAATCCTAAAAGACAGTCCCGGTTCTGGCCACCGTATCACAGAACTGGCGACTCTGCTGGGGAGTGGATGTAAATGAGGTGTACCTTAGGATTAGTTTATCACATTGTTTTCTATTGTTTTATTTTATTGTTTTATTTTTGTGGGCTTTGTATCAGAGTTACTATAGATCCTAACCCGGATCTGGGGGACACCTTTTAGGTAAGTAGCAATAGATTGTGAGGGAACTGTACGGCGTAGACTGATACGGTTGAAGCAGTAGCTACGTTGATGTGGCACATTAGTTGGTACTGATATCCCTTGTGGAGCAACAAGGAGAGTATGGGGCTGCTATATGGGCCGTTAAGCATCAACTGACCTTAGAACCTATAATTGACCAACTTGGCCATAGGAAGTAGTAAGATAGCCGGCCTCGGCATAGAGCTGGGAACTGGTCGATACTCGATACTACACTCATTGAGATCATACTCTCGAGATGGTTCCGTCTGCAAGAAAAGATTGTGTAAGCTGAAACTATGAAAGATGGAGGATGGTCAATGATATTGAGAACCTCTAGAACCCAGTTACTATTATTAGGACAGGTTGAACCAACTAACCTTCAAGAGGGTAGTACCTAAACTCCATGCAAGCCTGAAACATAAGGGCTACTGTGTGACTTGTTTTCCTTTACCATGTTTGCTATCTGTGATACCTGTTGTGTATTTTTATCATGACATCATGCATCATGACATAGCATGCATATTTCATTAGACTAACCATTTCAAAGACCGAGGGGATTCATCTTTGTTCTTTTTTGCAGATCATGGCTTCTATGCGCAGAAATACCATTCGAGTTAACTTCGTGCAAATCCCTGCTCAGCTCAGAGAGTTAGTCTCAAAGGTTCCTGATACTTCTTCATTTGTTAGAAGACATGGTCACCTCCTTAGCCTGGTCACTTCAAAGTTGGATGAGCAAATGATGAGTGTGTTATTCCAATTCTTTGATCCATTTCATCATTGTTTCACCTTCCCGGATTATCAGCTAGTCCCTACTTTGGAGGAGTTTTCTGATTTGTTGGGTATATCCATTCTCCAGCAGACACCCTTCATCGGTTTAGAGGAGGTTCCTAGGCCTGAAGACATTGCTTTAGCTTTACATTTGATAAAGGTTGATGTAGTGTCTAACTGGGAGACACGGAGTGGGGTTGAAGGTTTCTTGGCTAAGTTTCTGATCGATCAAGCTCAATAGTTCTGGGACAACTTAGACTTTCAAGCTTTTGAAGACATCTTGTCTCTCCTCATCTACGGCTTGGATCTTTTCCCAAATCCAGATTCTTTCATAGACGTGAATGCGGTCAAGATCTTCATGTCTCGTAATCCAGTGCCTACTCTTCTAGGTGATATTATACATGCTCTCTATACCCGTACTGTGCGAAGAAGGGGAACCCTCATGTGTTGCACGCCGCTGTTGTTGAGGTGGTTTATTTTGCACCTCCCCAAGTCTGTTCTGAAGAATGAGGAAGGTGTAGGTTGGGCTTACAAAATTATGTCCCTTGCTCATACGGATATTCTTTGGAGTTCTAAGGATATGGAGAGGGTAGCTATCATTGATTAATGTGGGGAATACCCTAATGTTCTATTGCTTGGAACTAGAGGGGGTATAACCTACAATCCTTGTTTGGCTCTACGACAGTTTGGACGCGCTCGGAGAGACGGTCCCCATGAGTTGCTTCTTCCAGACATTGTCTTTGACTACAAGGGGGGCGTGAATTAGCATCGCCAAAGGTTTATACGAGCCTGGGGCAGGGTGAACAGGTTTGACCCTCATGAGCTAGGAATGAAGACTTCTCTCCCGATGCAACCTTATCTCCAGTGGGTTCGAGCCCGCGCTCAAAAGTTGGGGATGCCTTATGAAGCTGTTTTGCCGGTGATTATAGAGCATACTAATGAAGAAGGTGTTCCTTATACGGTCCTCCATCCATACATGCCTACTGATCTTGGGGCATTGAAGAGATCCTGGATTCAGTTGAAGGAAGAAAGGGATACCTACCAGGAGAAGTATCATGAGCAGGAGAGGAAGATCTTGAAGCTTACAAGGCAGCTTGAGAATGAGAGGACAATCAACGATTATGTCAGCACGAAGGGAAAACGGCCATGGGACTTCTGATGTCTTTTATTATTTCTAGTTTAGATTTTCTTTTCAGTATTTCTTTTGTAACGCCTTAAAGGCACTTGTTAAACATTGTTACCAGTTTAATCTAATAAAGTGTGTTTTATTTTGGTTTACAAATTTGAATCTTCCAAAGTCTGTGAAATCATTTCATACGCATTTCATTACCATGCACCTCATTACAGGTACCATTATAGGTTTCTTATCTTCTTCGCTATTTATTTCAGCACAGAATGTCTTCTGAAACACCTACTGATCAAGCCATCAAGGCCCTTCAGGCTCAGAATGCACAATTCCAAGAGTTGTTCCTGAACTTGACCAAAGGGCAGCAAGATTTGAAGTCTCTCATCTTGAAGGAAAAGAAGAAGAAGAAGAAGGTGGTCCTCCTGAATATGGGTCGCAGATTCGGGAACAATTTGCGACAGGAAACTGATTTGTCCCATTCATCCGGAGGGGGAGAGAATCAAGAGGAAAGAAAGGGGCCTAGTCTTGTGGTCTCTGATAATGGCACTGATTTTTGTGAAGACCAGTATCCTCCTGCTGAGGATAGGTATAAACAACTTGAAGACCGGCTGAGTGCAATGGAGATCTAGAAGATACCTGGGTTGGACTTTGGAGATCTAGGATTGGCATCTGGGGTGGTGATCCCTCACAAGTTTAAAGCTCTTGTATTTGCTAAGTATGATGGAGTATCTTGTCCGAAGCTACACCTCCGCTCGTATGTCAGAAAGATTCAACCCTATACTGCTGATAGAAACCTGTGGGTTCATTTCTTTCAAGATAGTCTGTCAGGGACTCAACTTGAATGGTTCTATCAACTAGAAGGAGCTAACGTCCGCAACTGGGAGGACCTTGCTGCTGCTTTTTACAAGCAATATCAGTATAACACCGACCTTGCTCCCACGCGTACTCAACTTCAGGGTATGTCTATGGGTGCGAGCGAAGGTTTTAAGGACTATGCTCAGAAGTGGAGAGATCTTGCTGGAAGAGTACAACCCCCCATGTCTTATAGGGAGTTGGTGGATATGTTTCTTGGGACTTTGTCTGGTCCATATTTCAACCATTTGATCGGAAGTTCATCGTCTGGGTTCACTGAATTGATTTTGATTGGGGAAAGAGTGGAAGCCGGTATCAAAAGTGGCAAGATATAGAAAGGTGCTTCGTCAAGTATAGAAAAGAAGCCCTTCAAAAAAGAAGCTAGTGCAGTTTACAGCTCGAGGAGCCAAAACCGACCTGAACGTCGCCAAGCAGTTAATGCGGTAGTAATATCAAGACCTATTGTTGCCCCACAACACAACAATCAACAAATAGTAGAGAGACCGCAAAGGCAATATACTCGGCTCAGTATGACCCTATCTCAAATTTTACCGCAATTGTTGAAGACTAACTTGATAACTCTGAGGGAAGCCCCGAAGAATCCTAGTACTACGTCACTGCTGTATAATCCGAATGCCCGCTGTGCCTATCACTCCGATAGCCCAGGGCATGATACAAATAACTACTGGGCCTTGAGGAATAAAGTGCAAGATTTGATTGAAGCTAAGGAAATTGAGTTTGACGCGCCGGAAAAGCCTAATGTCATGACTGCTCCTATGCCCAAGCCTGGAGTAAACGATGTGGATGACGATTCATTTGTAACCTCTGTGGAAGACGTTCCTACTCCGTTGATGACAGTGAAGAAGAACTTATTATCAGCCGGTTTATTTCCGGGTTGTGGCGAAGGTTGCCACCTATGTTCAATCCTGCCTACTGGTTGCCATTTATTGAAGTCAGGTGTTCAGCGCCTGATGGATAATAAAGAGATCTTGTTCGAGAAAACTTTGGTTCCATTGATTCTTGTTGAAGATGTGTCCATCATTACCATTTCCGCCAATCCTTCTAAGTCTTCCTCGAGAAAGCCTGTTAGGATTACACCCGTTACAAGAGTTTCTCCATTGATCATTACTATCCCTGGTCCTATCCCGTATACTTCGGATAAGGCTGTCCCGTGGCACTATGGGGCCGATGTGTATTATCATGGGATCAAACAAGACTTGAAGGTTGAAGAGGCTGATACTGATGTCAGCAATATTGTCGGGTCTAGCAAGGTCACCAGAAGCAAAAGACTTTTCTCTCCTGAGATTTCCCCACCAACTGTTTGAAAACCTATTGTTATTTCACCTGTCAGCACATCTACTACTGACCCTGTTCATGTTCCAATCATTACCCCTGTCGCCGAGTCATCTGACGCTCAGGGCAAAGAGATCACATGTGAGCCTTCCCAGATGGAGGCACCGAAGAATATTATTGTTGAAACCTTTAGGCAAGAGATAGAGGAAATTCTGAAGATCATCAAGAAAAGCGACTACAACATAGTCGAGCAGCTGGGGCAAACCCCGTCGAAGATCTCCATGTTATCTTTATTGTTGTGCTCAGAAGCCCATGCAAAGGCTTTAATTGCTTTCCTTAAAACTGCGCATGTGATGCAGGAAACGTCTACTGATCAATTCAAAGACTGTGTGGCTAGTTTGACAGCTGACAACGGGTTGGGTTTCTCCAACGTAGATCTGACTGCCAAAGGAAAGAATCATAATGACGCTCTTCATGTTTCGATCGAATGCAGGGGCACTACTCTGGCCCACGTACTGGTGGATATTGGGTCCTCATTGAATGTTTTACCCAAGAAAGCATTAGATCGGCTGGACTGTGAATGGTTGGTTCTGAAGCCAAGTAATATTGTGGTTAGGGCCTTTGACGGGTCCAAAAGGATGGTGCATGGGGAGGTGGATGTTCCTATTAAAGTTGGTTCCCAGACGTTCGCATCTACATTCTATGTGATGGACATCCGACCATCTTGTTCTTGCTTGTTGGGTCGCTCGTGGATTCATAAAGCTGGGGCAGTGACTTCCACGCTCCATCAGATGTTGAAATACCCAGTGAAAGGGAAAATTGTTATGGTACGAGGAGAAGAAGAGTACATTGTGAGCCACCTCAACTCTTTTCGGTATGTGGAGATGGATGGGGAGTTCATTGAAACCCCGTGTCAAAACTTTGAAGAAGTCCCCGAGACTCTGGCGTCGACTGAAACTGTTGCTGAAAATCTTCCAATGAAGATGGCTTCCCTCAAGGATACCCAGGCTGTTATTGAAAAAGGTAGGTGTGCAAATTGGGGTCAACTCCCCGACTTTGCACACGAAACTGACAAGTTTGGTTTGGGTTTTACTGTAGAAGCTCAAAGGGTTGTTCGGCGTGCGCGGATTGGAAGACCTCCCATGCGTATCAGTAATCCGGAAGTGAATGCAATTGAAGATGATGATGAAGAGTCTGAGTTTGACAGCTGGATTTACCCGACTACTGACGGAAGATTAAGAAATTAGACGACAAAGGACTTCGTGCCCATTTGTTTTATTACACAGTAATAGACTTTTGTTTTGAAATTTGTAACAGACAATTTGAAATTTTACGGCCCAGTGCTTTACCCGGGACACCGTGGCTTTGTTTGTAAGGGCTTAATATTTGTCATTTCCATATATCATCAATAAAGCATTGGACGTTTTCTTGCATTACAAATTTTGCGCTCCTTGTTTTTCTTTTCTATCTTGCAAAAACAGCTATTGTCTTACACACACTCACATATCATAATACAGGTCCACATCCACTCTGGATCCCACTGATAACGACTCTGCTACTTCCAGTTATGACTTCGAAAATCCGATCAACCAAGCCGAGGACAAAGGTGAGGATGATTGCGAATTGCCTGGGGAACTTGCTAGACTGTTACTACAGGAAGAGAGGGCCATACAGCCCCATGGAGAGCCAGTGGAATCAGTGAATCTAGGTACAAAAGAAGACAAGAAAGAGGTTAAGATCGATGCAAATTTGGAGTATGGTGTTAAGCAACGGTTGATACAAATGCTACGTGACTATGTCGAGATCTTTGCTTGGTCTTATAAAGATATGCCTGGGTTGGATACCGATATTGTGATTCACCGCTTGCCAACTAAAGAAGATTGTCCTCCAGTGAAGTAGAAGGTTCACCGAATACGCCCAGAGATGTCTGAGAAAATCAAAGCGGAGGTTACGAAACAGTTTGATGCCAGTTTTCTAGCAGTTACTTCTTACCCGCAGTGGGTTGCCAACGTGGTTCCAGTGCCGAAGAAAGATGGTAAGGTACGGATGTGTGTTGACTATAGGGATCTGAATAGGGCAAGCCCCAAAGACGATTTCCCTCTGCCTCATATCGATGTTCTGGTCGACAACACCGCACAGCATAAGATCTTCTCTTTTATGGATGGTTTTTCTGGTTACAATCAGATTAAGATGTCTCCCGAGCATATGGAGAAGACAACATTCGTTACGCAGTGGGGTACCTTTTGCTACAAGGTCATGCCGTTCGGATTGAAGAATGTTGGGGCAACATATCAGTGCGCCATGGTCGCTTTGTTCCACGACATGATTCATCATGAGATTGAGGTATACGTTGACGACATGATTGCAAGATCCCAGGCTGAAGAGGAACACCTCGACCATCTCCAGAAGCTATTTGATAGGTTGAAGATGTACAAGCCGAGGTTAAACCCGAACAAGTGCACCTTCGGGGTAAGGTCTGGTAAGCTGTTGGGTTTCGTTGTTAGTGATAAAGGTATTCAAGTGGATCCTGCAAAGGTGAAGGCTATACAGGAAATGCCTGCTCCTCGAATGGAAAAAGAAGTCAGAGGCTTTTTGGGACGTCTGAACTACATTGCCCGATTCATTTCGCACCTGACTGCTACTTGTGAACCAATCTTCAAGTTGTTGAAGAAAGATCAAGTGGTGAGATGGAATGATGAATGTCAAGCCGCTTTCGAAAGGATCAAGGAATACCTATAAGAGCCACTTATTCTGATGCCTCCATTTGAAGGGAGACCTTTGATCTTATACTTGACAGTACTCGACAATTTGATGGGGTGTGTGCTGGGGCAGCATGACGAGTCTGGCCGAAAAGAGCATGCTATTTACTACCTTAGAAAAAAGTTTACCGACTGTGAGACCCGATACTCACTGCTTGAGAAAACTTGTTGCGCTTTGGCATGGGCTGCTCACCGGCTGAGACAGTATATGCTGACTCACACTACTCTATTGATATCAAAGATGGATCCAATCAAGTATATCTTCGAAAAGCCTGCCTTGTCCGGAAGAATAGCAAGATGGCGGATGATCTTGACTGAGTATGACATCCAATACACAACCCAAAAGGCAATCAAGGGAAGTGTGTTGGCAAATCATTTGGCACATCAGGCAGTGGATGATTACCAGTCTATGAACTTCGAGTTTCCGGATGAGAACATCATGTTGGTGACCGAATGTGAAACACCTGGACCAGATGAAGGACCTGAGGAAGGATCCTGATGGTCTATGTATTTTGATGGAGCTTCAAACGCTTTGGGTAATGGAATTGGCGTCGTGATTATATCTCCTGATGGCTGTCATACTCCGTTCACCGCCCGATTATGTTTTAATTGCACCAACAACATGGCGGAGTATGAACTGTGCATCATGGGTCTTCGAGCAGCTATTGACCAAAGGATTAAGTTCTTAAGTGTATTCGGAGATTCTGCTCTCATGATCAGTTAGATCAAAGGCGAGTGGGATACGAAGCACCCAAATCTTATTCCTTACAAAGAGTATGTACTGACGTTGCTTCCGCACTTCAAGGAGATAACCTTTGAACATTTCCCCAGGGAGGAGAATCAGTTAGCGGACACGCTAGCTACTATGTCTTCTATTTTCAAGGTCAGATGGGACAATGAAGCTCCCCAGATTACCATTGAGAGGTTGGACGAACCTGCACATTGTTGTGATATTGAGACTGAAGAGGTAGCAGATAAACCCTGGTTTCATGAGGTAAAAAGGTATCTTGAGGCTCAGGAATACCCCGAGGGTGCATCTGTTAATGATAAGAAGTTTCTGAGGAAGTTCGCGGCGAAGTTCTTCATCAGCAATGGTATCCTTTACAAGCGTAACCATGACTCAACCTTACTGCGATGTATGGACAAGAACGAGGCAGAAAGGATTATGGTAGAGTTACATGAAGGCACTTTCGGGACTCATTCCAGTGGACATACCATGGCAAAGAAGATCCTACTGGCAGGATATTATTGGTCTACCATGGAAGTCGATTGTTATCAGCATTCTCGGACCTGTCATAAGTGCCAAGTCTATGCTGATAAGGTGCACATCCCTCCAGTTCCTCTGAACGTCTTGACAGCTCCTTGGCCTTTTGCAATGTGGGGCATCGATATGATTGGTGAGATCAGGCCTACCGCGTCTAACGGGCATCATTTCATTCTGGTAGCTATTGATTACTTTACGAAGTGGGTTGAAGCAGCTTCCTTTGCTACAGTAACCAAGAACATCGTGGCACGGTTTATTCGGCACAATTTGATCTGTCGATACGGTGTACCCGAGAGGATCATTACGAACAATGGTACAAATCTCAACAATATAATGATCACTGAGCTCTGCAAGCAGTTCAAGATACAGCATCACAACTCTTCTCCTTACCAGCCGAAGATGAATGGGGCTGTTGAAGCGGCTAATAAGAACATCAAGAAGATTGTGCAGAAGATGACGGTGACCTACAAAGATTGGCACAAGATGTTACCATTTGCTCTTCATGGGTACCGAACCTCGGCACGAACTTCAACAGGGGCAACACCCTACTCTTTGGTGTATGGTATGGAAGCAGTCTTACCCATTGAGGTCTAGATACCCTCTCTTCGGATTATGAAGGATGCAGGTTTGAGCGAGGACGACTGGATCCAGATCTGGCTTGATCAACTAAACTTAATCGACGAAAAGAGACTTACTGCTATTTGTCATGGTCAGACGTATCAAAAGCGGATGATCAAGGAATTTAACAAGAAAGTCAGACGACAAGAGTATCAAGTTGGGGATCTGGTGATCAAGCGCATCATATTACCTCAAGGTGATCCCAGGGGAAAATGGACCCCCACGTATGAAGGGCCATTTGTGGTTAAGAACATTTTCTCAAGAGGAGCCATGATTCTAACCACCATGGATGGAAACGACCTTCCTCACCCCGTCATTGCAGACATAGTGAAAAAATACTACGCATAATCAAAGACCCTCTAGGTTGACTGGCCTAGGCAAAAATAAGGGGTTCCCGACGAACCAAAAGGGTTCGGGCAAAAATAAGGGATGAAAATGAAAAAATATGTACACCCGGTAAGTCGAAAACCTGAAAAAGGGTATCCCGGTGGACTGAAAACCCGAAAAGGCGGTCCAGGCAAAAAATAGGGATTAAAGCGTAACACTATGCCTCATTGGATCACCTTGCAACTAGACTTCAGTACCGGCTATCAAACTCGGACGACACTAATCAATCTAATCTACCTTCAACCAAGTAGTAAAGTGATGAGATGCTCGAGGATATAAAGGCATTAGCAGAGTTGGAACCCAGTGGGATTGTTCACATAGCTGTTTTTCTTTCTTTTACACAAACTGTATAAATCCTATTGATCGGCGGCATTCTCTTACTAGGACGTCAGCCTCTTGTACAAAAACGCCTATTTACAGGCCGACTTCAAAATCAATACAATTCATTTTCACAAAGAAAATTCAAATTGTTTTCTTTTTCTGTTTTGTTTTGCAAGAACGTCCAATGTTTCATTTTCGATATATGCATTTGACAATAACTGCTGCTCATAAACATTTACATGCGAAACAAAAGACGATTACTCGTAATATCGAAAACAGGGGAAAATAAGAAATGTCCAAACCATACGGTTGCTCTATCCACCAGGTATAGGGATAGACCTAGTTGGAGAAAAGGATTGAAGGTACATTCACTCCCTGCAGAGTAAGAAAAAGACAATGATATTAGCGGTCCCGAACAGGACACCACTCTCCCCAGCTGAGGCTCGCAACCGCGAATGAGTCGGCAAGATTCTCCCCAAGAAGAGTTTATCTATCATCAACATTAGAGAACTATCCCCAGTGGAGTTTGGAGAGTTATCCCCAGTAGATTCTAGAGGATTATCCCCAGTAGAGTCTAAAAGATTATCCCCAGTGAAGTTGCCATTGGAAAATCATCCCCAGCGGAGTTCATTGCTTTCACAAGCAGAAACTCAATCCCCAACAGAGTTCATCATCTCCAACAATGATAATTCATCCCCAGCCGAGGTTGTTTCTCCAAATCAACAGGTCCTCTAGCAGAGTATGTCCTCCCCATAGAGTCATTTTCTCGTTAGTTTATTCCCTAGTAGAGTTATTATCTCCTGCGGGATTATGCTCCCAATCATCTTCATTAATTATCCCCAGCGAGAACGAAGAATTCAACTTTTGTTTTCTCCAACAGCAATCCGGGATTTATTTTCCCCAACTAAAGATTGTCATGAAAACGTTACATGTCCATACATCATGACATATGCATACACATCATACAACACAATATCATTTATTTTGAGAACATCATTGCTTGATACATGTCATGTATTACATACGATTAACCCTTTACCTTTCAGGAAAGATACAATTAAATCCTCACAAAGTTCAAGCTATGAAGCCCGGATCTGATCGGATAGTACCTTGATTTCTACAGCATATTGTGAAGCCCGGATTACGACCGGATAACAGTATCAAACACAGCGAAGCCTGGATTCGACCAGATAGTGGTTTATCTCTAAGCTATGAAGCCAGGATTCGACCGGATAATAGTTTAATCCCCAACAAGCCGTGAAGCCCAGATTACAACTGGATAACAGCTCAGCAAGTTATTGTGAAGTCTGGATTACGACCAGATAGCAATACAAGTTTCTGTGAAGCCTGGATTACGACCAGATAGCAGTCCGAGACACCATGAAGCCTGGATTCGACCAGATAGTGGTATATCATAAACACAAGCCGTGAAGCCCGGATTTCGACCGGATAACAGCTCAATAAGTTATTGTGAGGCCTGGATTACGACCAGATAGAAATACAAGTTTCTGTGAAGCCTGGATTACGACCAGATAGCAGCCAAAAACACCGCGAAGCCTGGATACGACCAGATAGTAGTATATCTTTAATGCAAGTTATGAAGCCCGGATTACGACCGGATAGTATCTTGATTTCCTTTGAACACCATGAAGCCTAGATTTAGACCAGATAGTGGTATGAGACATCGCGAAGCCTAGATTACAACCAGATAGCGGTAAAAGACACTGTGAAGCCTGGATTACGACCAGATAACAATAAGGGATACTATGAAGCTTGGATTACGACCAAATAGCAGTTTACCTGGACAGTTAGTAAGAAGCCCGGAGTCGACCAGATATTAGTGTGCCCTAAGTTTAAGTTGAAGCCCGAATGCGACCGGATAACAACTCATTTCCTTCTGAAGCCTGGATTACGACCATATAAGAATCGAGAAATTGCGAAGCCTGGATTACAACCGGATAGCAAGTATAATCTCATCTCCCCAGTAAGTCACTGTAAAGCCTGGATTACGACCAGATAGCAGTCGGTCTTATCACTATGAAGCCTGGACCACGACCAGATAGTAGTTCATTCTCACCTCCTCAACTAAGAGACGGTTCCTCAGCAGAATAACGGACGACCGAAGTTCCTAAAATTCAACAGAGACGATTCCTTAACAAGAATAACGGACGACCGAAGTTCCTAAAATTCAACTTTTCTCAAAACAGAGATGATTTCCCAGTAGAATAACAGACGACTGAAGCTCCTAAAATTCTATTTCTCTCAAGACAGAGATCAACATTCCCCAGCGGAATCTTCCTCACCAACAGGTATACAAGCTCTCGCTAAGGAATCTCTTAGGCGATCAACAATCCTTCAGATGGCATCTTTAAGCCCATCCCCCATCAGCAATTTCCAAATGGCATCTGTAAGCCCATTCCCGACATCGCAAGACAGATACCACTTCATGCGATTGCAAATTTCTGGGCACTCTAGTGTTCAATCATCTTCCACCTTCGGATCACGAAAGGCACGAAAGCCAATCTACATCCTCAGGTTTAAGAAGATTGAACAGGGGAAGCTGTTGTACCCCAAAATTTGCCCTCCCATATTTCTTAAAACATTTCAAGAAAGATCCTCAAGTTGCTCAAGGAAGTCCAAGGGTTAACTAGACAAGCTCTCTCCTAAGGCAGTCTACCTCAAATTAGGGTTTCATGTTGCATCAAGATACTTGAGTCCAAGGGATCCCAAATTCTCACCAATGTCCTAATATGTTCTCAAGATCATCCATGTCAAGTTTCAAGCCCTACAGAGAAAGTTTGCTCAGGCAATTGCTCAAATGCCTGAAAATCGACTGTGTTAGGGCAAAAGTCAACTGTGACCCCCATACAGTCAAACTTCAAGATTTTTGGTCAACATCCTCATTTTGAAGTATCATTCATCATTTGATCAATGGTTGATCATGATTCATCAAGTATTGCTCATAATTCATCAAGAACCAAAAGTTGTTAAATTAGGGATTTGCAAGAAAAGTCAACTCAACCTTGACCAAGCATAACTTTCTCATACTTTATGAGAAATGACCCATACAAAGCTCATTTTTAAGAGGATGCAATTCTATACAATCCATATTCATCTCCCAAGTTCAAAATATGCACTCACAAGAAGTTATGAATTTGGACATTATAGGTCATTTTGAAAAGTCAACAAAAACACTTTTTTGTCAAAGTTTCATACATGAACATGGAATACCAAATTACGATGAGACCAAAAGGGTTGCTTATAGGACATCTCAAGCTTTCTAAAAAGTCCAAGAACACTTTAAAAGAGTCAAAATTGAGGAATTTATGCATTGGTGAAGTTGACCCTTTTTGCAAAATTGCCAAAAGTCAACTATGCCTAAAAATGCAATTTTTGCTAAATGGGCCCAATCTTTTTCACTTGTTTTGAGTTGGAAACATGGTCCACGAGCCCTAGCCTTTTCCACTTGTCATTATCTTATTTTTATTATTTATTATTTATTTTTATTTAGATTAAATTAATTTAAATCAAAACAAATCATAGAAAATCCAAAATATTGAAATCTCAAGATTTGATACATGTTTCAGGTCTTAAATTCCAGCTAGCATGAGATCAAATTTGTGTAAAGGCATGGGGTGCACAAAAAGATTGGATTAGGCCTATTTTTGGAAGGTTATTCAAAGAAATCAAATGAAAATCAAATGCAATGATGGAGGAAGATTGAGCATATTCTTTCAACCCTAATTCATTCCTCAGTACATAAGGAGTATTTGCAGACCTAAAGCGAGGCTAGAGAGAGGCGTGTGAAGAGGAACAAAACTTGAAAAATCACAACAAAAGTGTTGGATCGAATTCATACTTCCAGGCATCCTCAAGGCCTTCTAGTTGTCCCAATAGCTTCCTGGGAGTGTAAGCAAGCGAAATCAATCAAGAACAAGGCCCTTCCAGTACCAAAACGCGCTGTAAGTCAGTCACGACTATGCTATTTTATTGAATTCGAATTGCATAATTGTGGCATCTATAGCATGAAATATTTGTAGATTCTTAATCCTTAGAACATTTGCAAGCTTTCTGTAACAATTAATTGCATTTTCGTGGCCTGTATAAGATTTCACCATTGCTAGGTTTTCTTGCTTCGATTTTGGATTTCTTCATATAGGTAAAATTAAGCCATGAAAGGAGCACCATTGTGCTCAGCAAGTCCAGACGAAGCTATCCATGGCTTTAGTTTTGATTTATCTTGCTTATGGTTAATTTTAAGAATACGCAGGTTTGTAGTGACGGACAAACGTCCGTAGGTAAAAGTCTGGGACTTTTACCAACGGAGAAGGGAAGAAGACAACCAGCGTGGCAGCCTCCCACTCGTCCATTTGAATTTCCGTGCGAATTTCTTTTATTCCATTTGTTCTTAATATAATAATTATTATTCTTTATGTATACAAATAAAACACGCGGCTCAGATGGCATTGGTGCAAGTGGAAAGTGCTTCAGGACCTGGGTTCGAATCCCAGGTCCCCCAATTTCTTCATATTGTTTTTCTTTCAGGGATTACATGCGCACACAGAGCCAAAGGACCATCATGCATCCTCACAATCCAACCAGCCAAGTGTCAGGAGACTAGATCTGATGGCCATCAGGCGAGGATCCACTAAAGGTGTTGGTCAAGGCAAGGCAGGAGATCATGGAGGTCAACGTGGGGCTTCTCTTCTTGGGCCAGAATTGAAAATCACACCCACCCAATCCACCTTTCAGGCCCATATCTCTTTCTATATTCTTTTTTATTATGTTTGTTTTTCCTAATTAATTTAATTAATTCTTTTACTAACACAATTAATTATTTCTTTTATCAAAAAATCACAAAAATATTATTTTTCACCCAATTAGACTTAGGTTTATTTTTGGTCAATAAATTAATTAATTTAATTAGATTTTAATTTTAGGTAAAATTTAATTTCTTTTTGTAAATAAATTTAAAAATAATTAGAACAATTAGGTTTTTGTTTATAATTTAATTCTATTTTCTTTTCTTAAAAATAACAAAAACACAAGATTAGGTTAAATATTTATTTTCTTTAATTAATTTAATTAGCTAATTAATTATATATTTTAATTTTAAAATCTAATTCTTTTCTTAAAAATAATTAAAAACAACAAAAACTTTTTTTTCTTTTAATTAAGTTAAAAAGGGTCAAAACCCTAATTTTTTCTTATCGTTCTAATTTCATCGCACGCGCTTTATTGCTTTATTTTTATCCTATTGATGTAATTGCCCACAAGTTGTAATAGTTTAATTAGGACTTTTTACTTTTCATTTATCGCTCTATTTTTAATGGTTTGTTTTGGCTATGTAAATACCCGAAGCCTTGTAATAGCTTAGCTTTAATTTCCGCACTTTAAATTCCGCAAATATTAAACTGTTAGATGTATGATAATAGGGACGCTTGACAAGAACGTATGCAAACTTTAAAACAGTTAGCAAACCCTAAATGTGCAAAGATAAATAATCTGAAATTGAATCACTCGCACATGCGCACTCCTAGGGTATACTCTCACTTGGTTGCCTTCGGTAAACGGTCATTAAGTATAGGATATTTTAGTGGTCGCTCTCTTGTCTAAACAAAGATCAAAGTCATGTTCGGAAAAGTTGCCTCGGAATAGTTGCCTCGGAATTGTTGCCTCGAATAATTAATCTAAGACATTAGGGTTATTACTAAGACGTCCTAACATTGCTTTAGTGACCTTACGTCCCTTTCAAATTGACCCTCAAAACTCCAACGACGACGCTACCTACTCACTAATAGTAGGATAGCATTGTCTAAAGGAAACGAACATAGAACAATTCTCTTTTTAGAGTAGGTATATTAGTTCTTAAGTACTTGCTCAATCCAAACAAAAATTTTCACACTTACACTCCTCTTTTAAACAAATCTTTCAAAAACACTTCGTAACACTCTTGAAGACAGAAGCAAGAGTTAAATCGAAGTTAAAAACTTTTCAAATCACACAAACATACAAAGAAGCAATTTTGAAAATGATGAGCAAGTACCTAAGAGCCCGTAGATAACTACGGATAGAAAGGGTGCTAATACCTTCCCTTTCTATAATCTTCCGTACTCTGAAAATCTTGAAAAAAGGAATTTTTCTATGCTTTTTTCCTTTCCTTGTTGGATAAAATAAAAGTCGGTGGCGACTCTTGCTTACCGCGACATTTTGCAAACACAAACACAAAACGCAAACCAGAAAATCCTAAAAGACAGTCCCGATTCTGGCCACCGTATCACAGCATCATACAGCACAATCTCATTTATTTTGAGAACATCATTATTTGATACATGTCATGCATCATTACATACGACTAACTCTTTACCTTTCAGGGAAATATACTATCAAATTCTCACTGTTTTCTCTGGTTCAGTCAAATCAATGCTGAAGATTTATATTCCAATTCAAGCTATGAAGCCCAGATCCGACCGGATAGTATCTTGATTTTTACATCATATTGTGAAGCCCGGAGAACGACCGGATAACAGTATCAAACACCGTGAAGCCTGGAAACGACCAGATAGTGGTTTATCTTCAAGCTATGAAGCCCAAATTCGACCGGATAATAGTTTAATCCCCATCAAGTTACTGTGAAGCGTGGATTACGACCAGATAGCAGTGCAAGACACCGTGAAGCCTGGATTCGACCAAATAGTGGTATATCATAAACACAAGCCGTGAAGCCTGGAAATTAACCGGATAACAACTCAGTAAGCTATTACGAATCCTGGATTACGACCAGATAGCAATACAAGTTACTGTGAAGCCTGGATTACAACCAGATAACAGTACAAAGACACCCTGAAGCTTGGATTCGACCAGATAGTGGTATATCTTTAATACAAGTTATGAAGCTCGGGTTCGACTGGATAGTATCTTGATTTCTCCAAAGACACTGAAGCCTGGATTACGACCAGATAACAGTGAGGGACATTGTGAAGCTTGGATTTCGACCAAATAGCAGTCTACCCGACCAATTACTATGAAGCCCAGAAGTCGACCAGATATTAGTAGGCCTAAAAATAAAAGGGAAGCCCGGAGGCGACCGGATAACCACTTGATTTCTTCTAAAGCCTGGATTACGACCAGATAAGAAGTAAGCTATTGTGAAGCCTGGATTACGACCAGATAGCAATACAAGACACCATGAAGCCTGGATTCGACCAGATAATGGTATAAAACATCTTGAAGCCTGGATTACGACAAGATAGAGGTAAAGGACACTGAAGCCTGGATTACGACCAGATAACAGTATAAGGCACTGCGAAGCTTGGATTTCGACCAAATAGCAGTTTACCTGGATAATTACTAAGAAGCCCGGAGTCGACCAAATATTAGTGTGCCCTAAATTCAAGTTGAAGCCCAGATGCGACCAGATAACAACTTAATTCCTTCTGAAGCCTGGATTACGACCAGATAAGAATTGAGAAATTGCAAAGCCTGGATTACGACCGGATAGAAAGTTTAATCTCATCTCCCCAGTAAGTCACTGTAAAGCCTGGAACACGACCAGATAGCAGTCGATCTTGTCACTATGAAGCCTGGATCACG
Source organism: Vicia faba (assembly GCA_948472305.1). Lineage (NCBI taxonomy): Eukaryota > Viridiplantae > Streptophyta > Magnoliopsida > Fabales > Fabaceae > Vicia > Vicia faba. Next base: position 124,500 of record CATIWC010001037.1, read on the forward strand.
ACCAGATAGTAGTTCATTTTCACCTCTTCGACTAAGAGACGATTTCCCAGTAGAATAACGGACGACCGAAGCTCCTAAAATTCAACTTTTACCAAGACAAAGACCATCATTCCCCAGCATAGCCTTCCTCAACAACAGGTATACAGGCTCTCACTAAGGAATCTCTTATGCGATCGACACTCCTTCGGATGGCATCTTTAAGCCCATATTTCGTCATTCATCTCCAAATGGCATCTTTAAGAACATTCCCAACATCACAAGACGAGTACCACTTCATGCGAGTGCAAATTTCTAGGCACTCTAGTGTTCAATCATCTTCCACCCTCGGATCACGAAAGGCAGACAAGCCAATCTATATCCTCAGGTTTAAGAAGATTGAACAGGGTCAGCTGTTGTACCCCAAAATTTTCCCTCCCATATTTCTCAACACGTTTCAAGAGAGATCCTCAAAATTGCTCAAGGAAGTCCAAGGGTTGACCAGACAAACCCTTTCATAAGGCAGTCTACCTCAAATTAGGGTTTCATGTTGCATCAAGATAATTGAGTCCAAGGGATCCAAAACTCTCACCATTGTCCTAATATGTTCTCAATATCATCCATGTCAATTTTCAAGCCTTGCAGAGAAAGTTTGCTCAGTCAATTGCTCAAAGGCCTGAAAATCGATTGTGCTAGGGCAAAAGTCAATTGTGGTCCCCATACAGTCAAACTTCAAGGTTCTTGGTCAACATCCTCATTTTGAAGTATTATTCATCATTTGATAAAGGGTTGATCATGATTCATCAAGGATTTCTCATAATTCATCAAAACCCAAAAGTTGCTAAATTAGGGTTTTGTAGGAAAAGTCAACTCAACTTTGACCAAGCATAACTTTCTCATACTTTATTAGAAATGACCCATCCAAAGATCATTTTGAAGAGGATGCAATTACCTACAATTAATCTTCATCTCCAAAGTTCAAAATATACACTCACAAGAATATATAAATTTGGACATTATAGGTCACTTTGAAAAGTCAACAAAAACACCTTTTTTGTCAAAGCTTCATACATGAACATGGAAGACTCAATTGAGATGAGACCAAAATGGTTGCTTAGATGACATCTTAAGCTTTCTAAAAAGTCCAAGAACACATCTCTAGGGTCAAAATTGAAGGAGTTATGCATTGGTAAGTTGACCTTTTTTGCAAAATTGCCAAAAGTCAAATATGCCTCAAATTGCATTTTTTGTCAAATGGGCCCAACGTTTTGTACTTCTATTGAGTTTGTAACATGGTCCATGACCCATGACCCTTCCCAGTTGCCTTTATTTTATTTTTGTCATTTATTTTGATTTTTATTTCAATTAAATCAAATTAGATCAAAATAAAATCATGAAAATATCAAAATCATTTAAACCTTGAGATTTTGTGCATATTTCAGGTCCATGAATAGCTGGCAAGGGAATCAAATCTTGCAAGTCTTGTTTGTACACAAAAAGATTAAATTTTGGCTTAATTTGGAAAGATCTTCATGGGAATCAAATCATGATCAAAGATCATTATTAAATAAGATTTGAAATAAATTTGTAAACCTAATTCACTCAAGGCTACATATAGAGCAAATCCAGACCAAAAGCATAAGGGTTAGAGGCGTGAGAATCTGAGAAGAAACTTGAAAAAATAACCAAAAAGTGTTGAATCAAATTGCAGGTTAGAGGATAATTTACACCATTCCAAGGCTAGCAGTCGATTCCCAGCCATCTTCTGAAACTAACCTGATCATAATCAAGCCTTGATTTGCCCAGAATCCATCTCCACGACCCTCATGGTTTGACATTTTTTTCAAAATCGTATCCCTTTATTCTTGCATCTTTATCATGTTTCAATGACATATTTGTAATCCTTAGCATGTTTGCAAGCTAATAGTACCATTTAATTGCATTTTTGGAAGCCATACTGAGATCTACCATTGTTAGGGTTTAGGTTTCGTTTTTAGGGTTTTTGATTGCAGGTAAAATTGGCCCAAAAGAGGGGTGCCACGGTGTTCATAAGGTCAAGACGAATTGATCTGCACCATTAGTTTCCATTTATTGAGCTTGTATGAAATTCTGGAAATATGCAAGGGCTGTACCTACGCTTTTTGTCCATAGGTAAAAGTCTCCAGACTTTTAGCAACGGAAGAAGGAAGAAGATTATGGCGTGGCAACACACCATTCGTCCATTCAAAAATTCGCGCGTTGTATAATTGGCATTTTGTTTTTTTTAATATAATGATTATTTGTTATTTGATATACAACAAGGCACGCTAGCAGGGTTGGTCAGTGGGAGAGAGAAAAAGCCAAAGGGCCTGGGTTCAATCCCCAGGTTCTATTGGTCTTCAATATTATTTTTTCATACATGTTTCCTTGCGCATGCTTCTAGGATGTCCACCATAAGTCCTCAATGATCAGCCAGCCAGATGTCCAGCAAATCAAATCCAACGCTTGGCATGTGAGGGTCTACCAAAGGCCCTAGTTAGCTTGCAACGTGGAATCATGAGAAGTCAAACGTGGATCTAGGCTATTGGGCTCAGAATTTGCTACGGACACCCCTCAAATTGCTAGTACAACAAGGCCCAATTCTCTTTTCTTTTCTTTTATATGTTCTTTTATTTAATTATTATTTTGATTAAATACTTTTCTAACACAAATTTAATTCTTTTTTATAAAAATTCATAAAATCAATTTTCATCAAATTAGATTTAGGTTTTATTTTCTTATCAAAAATTAATTTAATAATTAGTTTAATTTAATTCTAGGGTAATTTTAATCTTTTTGTAAATAAATTAAAATCAATTAGAAAATTAGGGTATTGTTTAATTTAATTTTCATTTTATTTTCTCAAAATAACCAAAATACAGAAATAGGTCAAAATTAATTAATTTTCTTAATTTAATTTAATTAGTAGTTAGGTTTGTATTTATTCATTAAAACCTTATTTTCTTAAATAATCAAATACCACAAAAAAGTGTTTTTTTTCTTTTAATTAGGTTTAGACGGGGTCAAAACCCTATTTTCTCTCGTTCTCGATTCGTCGCGCGTTTATTATATTTTTGCTAATATTAATGTAATTGCTCATGGGATGTAATAGTTTAATTAGGACTTTTCTTTTATTTATAGTTTTACGGGTTTTTGGCTATGTAATTAATCCCCTACCCCGAAGCCTTGTAATAGCGTAGTTTTATTTCTCGCATTTTAATTTTTCGTAAATATTAACTGTTAGATGTATGATAATAGGGTTGCATGACAAGAATGTATGTTAATTTTAAAATGGTTAGCAAACCCTAAATGTGCAAAGATAATAGCTGAAATCAAATCACTTGCACATGCGCACTCCTAGGGTATACTATCACTTCAGTTGCCTTCAGTAAACGATCATTAAGTATAGGATATTTTAGTGGTCACCCTCTTGTCTAAACAAAGATCAAAAGTCCCGTTCGGAAATGTTGCCTCGGAAATGTTGCCTCGAATACGATCTTAAGAAATTTGGTTTATTACTAAGACGTCCTAACATTGCTTTAGTCATTGTACGTCCCTTTCGAATTGACCCTTACAAACTCTAACGACGGTGCTAGCTACTCACTAATAGTGGGATAGCGTTGTCTATAGGAAACAAGAACAGAAACATTCTTTTTTCGAGTAGGTAGATGCTAGTAGGTACTTGCTCAAAACAAACTTTTCCACACTTACACTCTTTTCAAACAAAATTTTCAAAAAATACTTTGTAACACCTTTGAAGACAAAAGCAAGGGTTAAATCGAAGTAAAATAAAAACTTTTCAAAACACAAACATGGAAGCAATTTTTAAAAGATGAGCAAGTACCTAAGAGCCCGTGGAAAACCACGGATAAAAAGGGTGCTAATACCTTCCCTTTCTATAATCTACCCCCCGTACTCAAAATCTCAAAAAAGGAATTTTTATGTGCTTTTGTCCTTTCCAGTTGGATAAAATAAAAGTCGATGGCGACTCTTGCTTACCGCGAAATTTTGCAGACACAAACGCAAAACGCAAACCAGCATTTTCCTAAAACAGTCCGGTTCTGCCACCGTATCACACTCACCAATAAAAAGCAAAACCTGAAATATATATATATATATATATATATATATATATATATATATATATATATATATATATATATATATATATATATATATATATATATATATATATATATATATATATATATATATATATATATATATATATATATATATATATATATATATATATATACAAAAAATAATATAAAATAAAAAGGAAATCAGACGTGGATAAGACAAAGATTAAAATTTTGGCATATTCATACGCATTTATTCACAAGCATCGCATTTAGAAAATTTCATACATAAAACTCACATTTTCAAAATCATCTCCAGTTAAATCATATGTAAACAAGCACGACCTCTATGACTTTCATATCAAACCAGAGCTCATCAAAAGAAAGTGATGGAACAAATCGAACATAATCAAGCCATCTTCCAAGAAGATTTGGAGCAAATGAAGAGTAACATTGACTCGATGAAAGGAGACATGAGTTAGGTTCTTCTATCCTTGAAGAACATCATTGAAAGGCAAGATGAGATTCCTAAGGTAGCCTTTAAAGAAGTAGCCCAGACTATTGGTGCATCGAGCGATCACCAACTAAGACAAGAACCAGAATCAGATTCTCTAAAGTCAACTATGGTTCAGCAAGAGGTCAAGCAAGCTGGTAATAAAGGCTTTATCCCACCTCCTCCAAAAGCAGGGACATCTTATACTTTGCATATTCCAGTCAATAATCCACACAACATGGATAACTACATAGACCTGCAGTATGGAGACCATGATCTGGAATGCATCAACCAAGTGCCTGAAAGGGTTGCCCATACTAACATTACTAAAAATCCTATGGCACTCAATCAGTTTAAAGCTCTTGAAGAAAGATTAAAGGATGTGGAGGGCTACGATGCTTTCAACGTCGATGCTCTCAAAATGGGTCTAGTTCCAGATGTAGTAATCCCTCCAAAACTCAAAAAACCTGACTTTGGAAAATATAAGGGGATCACATGCCCAAGGAACCATATACGCATGTACTGCATAAAAATGCATGCTTATGCTCAAGATCAGAAGATGATGATCCACTGCTTTGAAGACAGTTTGAGTGGGACATCTCTAGATTGGTATATACAATTGGAGCGAGTCCATATCCAAATGTGGGCAGATCATGCTAACGCTTTCTTGAGACAATACAAGTATAAATTGGATATGTATGCTAATCGCATGCAAAGAATATGCTCAATGATGGAGAGAAATGGCTGCTCGAGTACAACCTCCACTCCTTGAGATGGAATTGGTTGATATGTTCATGAGTACGCTACAAGGTCTATATTATGATAAAATAGTAGGAAGCGTCTCTTCCGAATTTTCTGATTTGGTAATAATTTGAGAAAGAATTGAAGCACGTGTGAAAAGTGGCAAGATATAAGAAGCATCCTCCAGTACTCCTTATAACCCAAAGAAGCATACTCTGAACTTCTTGAAGAAGAAGGAAGGAGAAATTAATGTTGTCTCACCGCACCAAAAAGCTCAGTAGCCATTGGTGATTCCACGAGAACAACAACATAACAGGTTTGAAAGGCCTCTGAGAAGATTTGATCCTCTTCATATGCCTCGCATTGAACTACTATAACATTTACTCAAGACAAATTTTGTAGAGTTGAAGCCACTAGCTCCTCCAATTGGGTCACTCCCACCAAAATATGATGCAATCGCTAGATGTGAATATCACGCCAACTCTCCAGGTCAGACAATAGAGAAGTGTTTGGCATTCATACATAAAGTGCAAGATTTGTTGGACTCCCAAGAAATCACTTTTGACAAGCCTAATATCAAGACAAACCCCATGCCCCCGTATGGAGGGCCAACTCTAAATGCAATCGAGTTAGTCACTGGCTATGAGGTACCTAAACAAGTAAAAGCTCTGATAGATCTCCTGAAGGAATATCTGTTTGAACATGGTTTCCTTTTGGAACACAATGATGCATTCAATAAGACTTTGCAGAAATTGGTAGATCAGGGGATAGTCCAATTCGGGCGGTGTCCTGAAGCGGAATATGTAGCTTCAATTGACAGAAATACAAAGAAACCATTGGTGATTCCTTGTCAAGGGCCGAGTCTTGCTAAGAAAACTCTTTTTAGTTCCTTGGGGGGATTCAAGTACAACAAAAGCACTAGTGATGATACCATGCTAGACTATGAGGATACCAATACTTCTGAAGACAACAATGGTGATTAGGGGACCATCTCCAACTCCTTATGAAAGTGACAAAGTCGTGTCACGGAACTACGATACTACTGTTTATGTCAATAGTTTAAAACAAGAATGTGAACCATCAACAAGCCAAAGGCATGCAGTTACAAATATAGCAGGAACATGGGGCCGACATGACCCGCAGTGGTTGGATATACGGTCTCAAACAACAAAAGAAAGATGATATTGTGGTAAAGGATAAAAGAAAAGATATGGTGGAGACAAGTCAAGAACAAGAATCTCCAAGTAATAATTTTACCGACCAAGAGGTGGAAGAATTCTTAAAAATAATCAAGAAAAGTGATAATAGGGTGGTGGATCAACAATACCAAACCCCAGACAATATTTCAATACACTCGTTTCTCATCAACTTAGAAGCGCACCGAGACTCGCTGATAAAGATTCTAAGTTCTGCCCATGTTACAAAGGAGATTACAGTAAATCAATTTGATGGAGTCGTAGCGAACCTAACATCTGGATCACGCTTAGGCTTCAATGACAGTGAGTTGCCTCCACAAGGTAGAGTTTACAACAAGGCGGTACATATCTTTATCCAGATAGGAACAACCAACCTATCCAGGGTGCTTACTGATACGGGTTCTGCCCTCAACGTACTACCAAAAACCAATTTGATGAAGCTAACACTAGACGGTATTGTCATAAGGCCATGTTTTATGATAGTTCAAGGTACATTGTTTGGATAATTGGATCTTCCTGTCAAGATCGGCATGCATATTTTCTACATTACCTTTCAAGTGATGGATATAGAACTAGCATATACATGCTTGCTCATGCGACCTTTGATTTATGCGGTAGGGGATGTTACCTCAACCTTGCATCAAAAATTAAAGTTCCTTGTTGAAGGGAAGTTGGTTGTGATCGACAGAGAGGAGGACATCTTCATAAGCCACTTAGAGTCATATAGATATATCAGTGTGGATGAAGAATGTGTGGAAACACCGTTCCAATCCCTAGAAGTCGTTTGCATGGTAACCCTACCGTTGGAAAAAATAAAGAAACCGTGAACTACTATGGCATCATGGAGACATTTACAAACAACTGTAGAGGATTGTACATCAAAAGGTTGGGCAAGTAGAAATTATATCCAACAAGAGAAACACCAAAGAAGCATCTAACTTTATCCGTGAATGTGCTCCAGGTGAAGAGCTCGAGAATTGGACAGTTGTGGAGATTCCAGAGATCTTCTTCTTTCCAAAGTATTTTTTTCTGTTTTTAAAAGAACCTATGTCACGACCGAGGCATAACGGTAGCTTGTAAGGGCCCCCATTTGTTTTCAAACAGTATTTTCAATTAATAAGAGTTATGTTTTGCATTCAATTAAGATCCATGTATTTCTTTTGCATTTCCCTCTCCTTTTCAAAAATGGAACTACTTTTCTTCATATCCATTTTTCAAATTCACTTTCTAAAACACACCAAAACTTGATAAAATGTGCAGATCCACATCTAAACCCACCGAAAATGTCACTGCTTCTATCCAATATAACTTTGATGCATAATTTAACCAAGCTGGAGAAGAAGATGAAGAAGATCTTGAACTCTCGGAATAATTGGCGAGGGTGTTAGAGAAAAAAGCAGACAATATACAACCAATACCAAGAATCTATTGAGATCATCAACCTTGGCACAGAAAAAGATCCAAAAGAGATCAAGCCAATGGAAACCTTGGAGAAAAGCTTCAAAGAAAGGTTGATCAAGTTTTTTCTTGAGTACATGGATATATTATCCTAGTCCTACAAAGATATGCTGGGATTAGATACAGATATCATAGTGCACAGACTACCTCTCAATGAAGGTTGTTCTCTAGTTAGATAAAAACTCAGAAGAACTCATCCGGACATGTCTGAAAAGATTCAAGAAGAGGTCCTTAAACAATTTGATGCAGGGTTCCTAGCCGTGGTAGATTATCCACTTTGGATTGCTAACATTTTGCCAGTGCCCATAAAGGACGGTAAAGTACGCATGTGTGTATACTATCGAGATCTAAACAAAGCAAGTCCCAAAGAAGATTTTCCTGTTACCTCACATAGATGCCTTGGTGGATAATGTAGCTCAAGCTTCAGTATTCTCATTCATGGATGGTTTCTTAGGTTATAATCAGATCAAAATGGCACCCTAGGATATGGAAAAGACTACTGTCATGACACTTTGGGGAACCTTCTATTACAAAGTGATGCCATTTGGTTTAAAGAAAGCAGGGGCAAATTATCAACGAGAACTTGTCACGTTATTTCATGACATGGATAGAAAAAGAGGTTTGTGGTTTCTTAGGCCGATTGAAATACATTTCAAGGTTCATATCTCACCTAACTGCTATGTGCGAACCTATATTCAACCTACTCTAAAAATATCAATAAGTAGAGTGGAATGATGACTGCCAAACAGCCTTCGAAACAATAAAGAAGTATTTGCAAGAGCCATTAATCTTGAAGGATCTATGGGATGTGTGTTGTACCCCAAAATTTGCCCTCCCATATTCTTCAAGATTCCTCAAGGGTTGCACAATCAAACCATCCTCCTAAGCCAGTCCAAATTAGGGTTTTGGTTCCTTCAATGAATTTGAGGTTTTCAGTGGTCCAATCAAGTCCCATAGGCCTACATATATTTCCAAGCATCTACATGTCAAGTTTCAAGACTCACAGCATCAAGTTGCACAGTCAAAAGCCCTAATTGCTTCACAATCAACTGCAGGGGCAAAATGGTCATTTTACAGTCAAAAGTTAGAATTTTTGGTCAACATCTTATTTTTAAGCCACAATCATCATTTGATCAATTCTTGATCATGATTCCACAAGCATGGCTCAAAAATTATCAAGATGCAAAAAGTTTCTATTTTTGGACAGTTGAAAAGTCAACTGTAACTTGACCAAGGCATAACTTTTTCATGGTTCATCAGAAAAATCCCATACAATGCTCATTTTGAAGGGGATGACATTTCCTACAACTCATCTTCACATTCCAAGTCCAAGAAATGCTCTCATAAAAAGTTATCAATTTCAACATTATAGGTCAATTTCAAAAGTCAACAAAAAGGCACTTTAAGTCAAAGACCATAACTTGAGATTGGTAAATCCAAATGACATGGGACCAAAGCCATTGGTTAGAGGACTTCAAGACCTTTCCAAAATGTCCAAGAACATGTTCATAGCTTCAAAATTGAGCAAGATATGCATTGGAGAAGTTTGGATATTTTTGGGAATTTGCAAAAGTCAACTTTGCCCAAAACACTTCATTTTTGCTAATGGGCCTCAAATTCTTTCTTGAAACTTTGTCCAAGGCCTATGCACGACCCATTGAACTTAAATTGACTTATTTTCTTATTTTTAATTAATTAATTGAATTTTTATTAATATTAATTCATTTAATTCATTTAATTGTAGGAAAATTCAAAAGATATGGTTTTCAAATCTTTTTATGAAGCAAATAGGCTCAGGGCAAGCTGGAAATTTTGTGCATCAATCAAAGAGACAAGAATCACCCAATTTGGCAAGGTTTTTCAATCAAAAAGATTGAAAAATATTTGATTGAAAATCAAATATTAAAAACTTTATTCCATGGATTTTTGGATCAAAACTTGACCTAAAACCTTTCTACTATAAGTGCATAACTCAACCCTAATGCTTGCAACGTGCAAACTGCTACAGAAAACCATATGCCATATTGAAAAAAATCAAGAACAAAGTCAAAACTGTTCTCTCACTTCCAGGCCATCTCAAGGCGAGTTAAGGATTCAAACACGTTGCTAGCATACTCAGAAACAATTTGCAATCAAAACCAAGTGTTTAACCTCAAGAAATTGCCTCTAACGGATTCACGGTTTGCCTAACTTTGTCAAAATCTAAACTCATAATTCATGCATCTTTACTATGATTTTTTGTGTGTTTTGAGTTGCTTGCATCCACAGGAATCTTTTGGCATAAATTAATTGCATTGAGACCCCTTGAATCAGAATCTACCATTGATGAAATTTAGGGTTTCGAAGCTTTCAAAATAGGGCTTTGCTATACAAGGAAAATTAGACCTCAAGACGCACATGGTTGAAACCGTCTGAATGAGACGAAGACATTGAGACCCTCGCGATGAATTTATATAAACCATACGCCTATTCGCTATTATTTGACATTCCATATTGTGGGGGTTAAAAACCCCCGCTATTTGTTTTGTTTTCTGCAGGTTTGATGAAGAAGATGACTACGTGTTAGTAAGTGATTGGAGCATTTGAAATAAACGTGCGTTTTCTTTTGATGAAGCATATTGCCTGACTTTCTAATATAATGATTAGTTTGTATTATAATATCAAACGCGTTCAAGTGGCCTAGTGGTTGGTGATCTGTCCAAGAATCATTGGGACCTGGGTTCGATTCCCAGGTCCACCCAAATCTCAATATTATTTTTTCTAAAGTGTTCCTATGCAGCGCTTGTCCAGAATTCCATCATGCAACCTCACAAATCAGCTTGCCAAGTGGCCATAAAGCTCAATCCAATGGCCATGGGGTGGATGACCATCATGTTCCCAGTCAAGGCCAGCGCAGCCAATTTCCAAAAGTCAAGAGGGCTTGGTTCTTCTTGGGCCTCAGATTTCTCACAAAAACCTCCATTGGGCCCATCAAACCCCCCTGGTTTACTATCTTTTTTTTATTTATTTTCTTTCTCCTTTTAATTCTTTTAACTAATTATTATTATTATTATTATTATTATTAACTAACAAATTAATTTTCATGATAAATTCAGACTATTAAAATATTTATATTATTATTATTATTAAATTTCACCTTAATTGTTATTTTTGTAAATAAAATACTAACAAATTAATTAGTTTAATTAGTTAATTTTAATTATTTTTTTCACAATAAATAAAATAGGTTAGAATTAGGGTTTTCTCTTGACTTTTTATTTCTTTTCTTTTTTATTTTTCATTAAAATATTAAAAAACACAAAAACACTTTTTTTCTTTAATTAATTAAATAATTAGTAAATTAGGTTTAATATTTTCATTTAATTACAAAAAAGGACAAAACTTAAATTCTTTTCTCAAAAAAGGGTCAAAACCCTAAGGACGTCCCGATTTAATTTCTTTCGCACTTTACTTTATTTTAATCATATTTATGTAACTGTTTCCGGAGATGTAATAGTTAATTAGGGTTTACCGCTTTCTTTTACTTTCTCGCATTTATTTCCAAAACGGGTTTTTGTTTTTGGCGATGTATAGACCCGCGCCTTGTAATAGCGTAGCTTTACCTTTCCGCAATTTATTTTCCGCACTCTTAACTGTTAATATGCATGAAAGATTTGTATAAAAATTAAAAACAACTCGTAGATCACCATGATACATGTACAAGATAAACCTTAACTGAAAAACAACACACATGCACATGCCACTCCTAGGGTACGCCTCACTCTGGTTGCCTCGAACGTGGTCGTCAAGTATAGGGTGTTTTAGAGGTCGCCCTCCTGTCTAAAGATCCAGCTGCCTCGAAACGATTGCCTCGGATAAAAAGGATCTAGGACATTAGGGTTACTGCTAAGGCGTCCTACTATTGCTTCGGTGACCACACATGTCCCTAATCATCGAATTGACCCGAATACCTCCAACGATGGTGCTACCTACCTCTCAATGGTGGGATAGCACTATCTAAAGGACTCTTACACAACCTAATTCCTTAGAGTAGGTAGATTCTCATGGGCACTTGCTCTTTTTAAAACAAACAAAAATACTTTTCACACTTACACTTTCAAAAAGTTTTCAAACAAACACTTCATACACTCTTGAGGACTGATACAAGAGTTACCTAGAAGTTTTCAAAACGAAACTTTTTCAAAACCCACAACACTTAAAAAGCAAACAATTTTGAAAACATAAGAGCAAGTACCTAAGAGCCCGTGGATAACCACGGATAGAAAGGGTGCTAATACCTTCCCTTTATATAAATCTACCTCCCGAACCGAGAAACATTCTCAAAGAAGGAATTTTGCTGTGCTTTTGTCCTTTCCATGTTGGAGAACATAAAAGACGGTGGCGACTCTTGCTTACTGTGACATTTCGCGAACCAGCTAAAAAACAGTCAGTTCTATTTCCACCGATCACAGAACTGGCGACTCTGCTGGGGATGTTTTATAAAGTGAGGTGTACCTTAGGATTAGATCATTCTATGTTTTCACTTGTATGCCTTGTTTGCTTTAATATTATGGGCTTGCATCGGAGTTTCATAGATCCTAACCCGGATTTGGGGAATACCCTTTAGGTAACATAAGCTGTGAGGGACCTGTCCGGCGTAGACCGACACGGGTGAAGCAGTGGCTACGTTGGTGTGACACCTTGGTCTGTACCGATATCCCTTGTCTTGCAACGAGGAGAATATGGGTCTTCTGAGGAGTCATTAAGCACCAACCGACCTTAGAACCCTAAATCGACCCAACTTGGCCATAGAACAGTAGCAGTATGCTACACTCATTGAGGCTAAACTCTCGCGATGGTTCTGGCCGCAAGAAAAGATTGCGATGCTGGAGTTATGACCGATTGAGGGTAGTCGATGATATTGAGATCCTCTAGAACCCGGTTACTATTTTCTAGGACAGGTTTGAGCCAACCAACTTCAAGAGGGTAGTACCTAAACTTCACGCTGGCCTAAACTCTAAGGGTTGTGTGGTGTGACTTGTGTGCCTTCAAACTTGACTACTTGCATATTCTTGTTATCTGACACATGAGTTCCTTGCAGGTTTTGTTTACAATCCTTAATCTGGACTCATTACAGGGCTTACTTGCACCTCACACCTTTGCATCCACGTACATACGCATCATACCATTATACCATTGCATGCATCCTGCATAAGGACTAACCCATTTCAAGGATCTCAAGGGTTTATGATGCAGGTCAGGATGAACCAAAAGTCTAGCAAGGGGCAAAGGGGATTTATTTTCCTCTAGCCAAGGTTAATGACTTGAGTCAGAGGCTATGACCCACTCGATATGGTGAGCCTTGACTCTTGAAGAAGGACTCTCATCAACATGAAGTTCCTTCCATCAAGCTACAAAATTCAAATTCTAACAATCTTTCTTATTTACCCCGCGAGATCCTTGAAAACATTGCATGCATACATACATATCATTGCATAACAGGTACCCTTGTTACAGGTCACTTACCATCTTCGCTGTTTATTTCAGCAATGGCTTCCCAACAAGACAACCAGGATCTTCATGCTCAAGAGACTCGGTTTGGGGAGATCCTCCTAAACCTATCCAAGGGGCAGGAAGAGCTGAGAACACTCCTCACGGGGACTTTGGTCAGGAACAGTCCAGAAGACAGTAAGGATGAACGGCTGAAACATCTGCAAGCTGAGGTGGATACAATGAGAACCCAGATGCTGGGGCAGATGACTCTCATTCAAGACTTAGTTCAAAGACAAGAAGAGCTCAGGGTTCTCGTCAACCAACTGCTTCGGGATAATCAACTGGGGCAAACATCTAAGGTTGAAGAGCCAATCATCATTAAATTCCCTGTGAGACAAGAAGACAAGGGAAAAGCTCCTCAATTTGCTTCAGGGTCACAAATTCAGCATCAACCTCACTAGCTTCAGCAAGACAGTATGAAGCAAGTAGTCAGGGCGGGGGACCAAACCGGTAATCAGCCTCCAAGAAGTCAAAGGTTTGGTTCAATGAATAGGCCTCTCCAAGTTTCTGCTACTTCACAGGTCCAACAACGACCTCGCCAAGAACAACGGGTTGATCAGAGCAAGCCAGACAAGCCTAAGAGGCAATTCACCCAGCTTAACATGTCGCTGTTTCAAGACTTACAACATCTGTTAAGATTGAATCTGATCACACTAAGGGACGCTCCTAAGAATCCCAACAGGACACCTTCAAGGTACAACCCCAACGCCCGTTGCGCTTATCATTCTGACAGCCTGGGGAATGCCACAAATGACTGCTGGTCTCTGAAGAACAAGATCCAGGACCTGATTGATGGAGGAGCAGTGGAATTCACCCCAGATGGTCAGGTCGAGTTCTTCTACTATCCCTAGATGAGAAGACCTTTTGTTCATTGGAAGTTTCGAGTTGTATTTTTCTTTGATTGTTCAAACAATTATTGTCATAGCAAACTTTATTACTTTATCAATGCATCGCATATGTCTGTTTTGAATCAATATATTCGCATTCGCTATATTCAAACCGCTTTCATTTTTGATGTAAACTCTCGACTAAATTCTAAGCCTCTTGAGGGAGGATGACGAAAACGATACCACAATCTACAGTATGCTTTTGAACGGACCCCGCTGTTGAGGTACAGGCATTGTTTCAATTCCTAAACACTGGAGTTATAAGGAAGATAATCCCTCGCCAACCCCTTTGAGCCAAAGAAGTAGGAGTTTTTCTTTCCGAAAATTAAAACCCTTAATCATAACCTAGGGCAGGGTAGTTCTCTCGGCCGATCCAAGTGCACAACAAATAGCATCAAAGAAGTCCTTACAAAACAAAAGACAGTGATGGTTCCCTATAATCATAAGGACAGGTAGTCATTATCTCTCAAAATAAAAACCCATTCAAGTTAAAACCTATGAAGGAGACTTACAAAAAACTGGGGCATCCCGCTGACTGTAATCACAAAAGAAACAGTTCAGGCAAAAAACAGGGATAATAAAATCAAAAAGAAAGAGGTCCTACAAGCCCTCAACAAAAAGAAATGATTGCCTATTCAAAATAAATTGTCAGTATCTGAACCATCATTGGAATATCAGGACAAAAACTCAAACAAGATCTAATGCACGATTAGCTGAGTTTAGGATCGAAGAACATCACGAAGAGCGGGTGGGTACAAATATACTTTGAGCCTTTATCCTTTGTTTCTTAAACCGTGAACCAGGCGACGTTATAACCCTTAAAAGTCCTAGTTGAAGCATGGGTTAGTTCGAAAGCATATTGTTACGAAAGGTATCCTGACTCCTTAAGGCTTGCGGTAAAATAACGAGTTGACATCACAGTTTGCAAAAAAATTCACTTGTTTTTATGAAAAAATGCATTTTCAAAAACTTCAAGACAGACATAAGCTTTGCATTTTTAATATAACATTGCTTGCATATGACTATTTGTTTGAACAACATAGAAATTCGCACGAAGAATGCCTAATGAACAAAAGCACCTCCAATCAAGGGGCATGGCATGATCATTGTCCATCATCTGGGGCAGTTAAGTCAAGATTCGGAGAATCTCTCAAAAGGCCAACCAGCTTGGGGGCAAATCTCCATCTAGGTCACTTGGGGCATTGTACGATCAAACATCTTCTGGAAGTCTGGCAACGCAACACTACTGACAGGGGCACCTCCCTACATCCTGAGAGCATGGACATAGTCGAAAAAATACTGCGCATAATTAAAGACCCGCTAGGTTGACACACCTAGGCAAAAATAAGGGCTTCCCGGCGAACCAAAAGGGTTCGGGCAAAAATAAGGGACGAAAATGGAAAATTTGTACACCCGGCAAGTCGAAAACCTGAAAAGGAGGCTTGGGCAAAAAAAGGGTATCCCGGTGGACTGAAAACCCAAAAGGGCGGTCCAGGAAAAAGTTAGGGATCAAAAGCGTACGACTATGTTCCGTCATCTCATCACTTGCCTACCAGAAGAAGATTTGTCAATCGGCAGTTATCAAGCACCTCCACAGGAACCTTCTTCTCCAGCAGAAACTAGGGGCAATCAGAATTGTCTAAGCAACCTAGTTGCTCTGTCCACCAAGATACCAAGGTATGTTCGGCTGAAGAACGTGACCAAGATATCTTCACTCCCCGCAGAGTAAGACAAGAATCAACAACACTCTCCCCCGAGCAGAATTGGTCTCCCATCAGCCCTAAAAAGGCACAGTATCCCTAGCAAGTCAGCGACACTCTCCCTAAGAAGAGTTAGTCTACTGTCAGCCTTAAGGAAGTTGGGTATCCCTAGAAAATCTCAATATTCCCCAGTGGAGTATACAGATGTTCCTAAGCAAGCATCCTCGGCAGTCTTAATATAAGATTGTTCTCCGGCGGAATACCAGGCACCCCAGTGGAACCATTCCCCAGTGCAGTCCAAAGTTTCCCCAGGAGAGTTGAATCAACCTCCCCAGTAGATTCTGGAAGCTTATCCCCAGTAGATTCTGGAAGCTTATCCCCAGTAGAGTCTGGAAGCTTGTCTCCTGCAGAGTACGAATGCGCCCCCGGCCATATTCAAAGGTTATTTCCCACCAGAGCTTATAACTGGGTTATCCTCAGCTGATTACAACGGAAAGATCGTCCTCGGCGAAGTTCTTCCTATCCCCCAGCGGAGTTCATCAGATTCCCCAACATAACTTATCAGTGGAATCCCCAGCGGAGTTATCATCAAACCTCAGCGACGTATCTCTTCCCACAAAGTAATTCCCCGCAGAGTAATCTCTCCAACAAGTTTATTCCCCAACGGAGTCATCTTCTCCCACCGGTTTATTCTTGCAATCATCATCCCTAGCGGAAACGAAGAACTCTACTCTTCAAACGTCAGCCCAGGAGTTAACTTCCCGGCGTTCGTCAAGGATTTATTTTCCTAGACGAAAATACATTCATAAACATCACATTGTTATACATCATGATACATGCATATACGCATCAGATCATACAATCTCATTTATGTCGAGAACATTCATTGCTTGATCCATATCATGCATTGCATATGACTGACCTTTACCTTTCAGGAAGGATACAGTTAAATGATCAGCTATGTCAAAGTAGACAAATACAGTCAAAAGAGACCAATCCAGTCAAAGAAGACAAGTTCAGTTAAATTAATTCCTAAAGTCAAAGAAGACAGCCCGTCATTATAGACAACTCGTCATTATAGACACCCGTCGTCATAGACACCCGTCATTATAGACAACCCGTCATTATAGACACCCGTCGTCATATACACCCGTCATTATAGACAACCCGTCATCATAGACACCCGTCATTATAGACACCCGTCAATATAGACACCCGTCAATATAGACACCCGTCGTTATAGACACCCGTCGTTATAGACACCCGTCATCATAGACACCCGTCGTTATAGACACCCATCGTTATAGACACCCGTCGTTATAGACACCTGTCGTTATAGACATCCGTCGTTATAGACACCCGTCATTATAGACAATCCGTCATTAAAGACAACTTGTCAATAAAGGCAATCCATCATTAAAGACAACCTGTCAATAAAGACAACCCGTCATTGAAGACAACTCGTCATTGAAGACAACCCTTCGTTGAAGACAACCCGTCAGTGAAGACAACCTGTCAATAAAGACAGCCCGTCCATGAAGACCATCCGTTAAAAGAGACAACTCGTCAAAAAAAAATACAAAACCTGGTTCAGTTAAATCGATCCCTAAGAATTTTTCTGAGATAACCTGTCAGTATAGACAACACATCAACCTTTTTAAGAGTTTAGAGATTCGACACCTGTATCCAGCCAGGGCATATCTGTAGACGACCAATTCCAGATTCGTTTCCTGTATCTAGCCAGGGCATATCTGTGAGTAACTGATTATAGATTCGACACCTGTATCCAGTCAGGGCATGTCTGCATGAAGAGTTTAGAGATTCGATTCCTGTATCCAGCCAGGGCATATTTGTAGACGACCAGTTCCAGATTCGATACCTGTATCTAGCCAGGGCATATCTGTGAGCGATTGGTTGTAGGTTCGATACCTGTATCTAGCCAGGGCATGTCTGCATGAAGAGTTTAGAGATCAACCCCTGTAACAGGCCAGGTAATTATCTTTCTTTCTCAGGTACGCAAGTTCTCGCTAAGGAATCTCTTACGCGATCGACACCTTTCGATGGCATCTATAAGCCCGTCTCCACACCTACCAACAGTTTCCAAATGGCATCTATAAGCCCATTCCCGACATCCTTCTACCAACAATCTCCATATGGCATCTATAAGCTCATCCTCCTATCCATCATCTTTCCAAATGGCATCTGTAAGCCCATTCCCGACATTATATTGTTGATACTACACCATGCGAGTGCAAATTTATGGGCACTTTAGTGTTCAATCATCTTCCACCTTCGGATCATGAAAGGCACGCAAGCCAATCTACATCCTCAGGTCTAAGAAGATTGAACAGGGGCAACTGTTGTACCCCAAAATTTGCCCTCCCATATTCTTCAAGATTCCTCAAGGGTTGCACAATCAAACCATCCTCCTAAGCCAGTCCAAATTAGGGTTTTGGTTCCTTTAATGAATTTGAGGTTTTCAGTGGTCCAATCAAGTCCCATAGGCCTACATATATTGCCAAGCATCTACATGCCAAGTTTCAAGACTCACAGCATCAAGTTGCACAGTCAAAAGCCCTAATTGCTTCACAATCAACTACAGGGGCAAAATTGTCATTTTACATTCAAAAGTTAGAATTTTTGGTCAACATCTTATTTTGAAGCCACAATCATCATTTGATCAAGTCTTGATCATGATTCCACAAGCATGGCTCAAAAATTATCAAGATGCAAAAAGTTTATATTTTTGGACAGTTGAAAAGTCAACTGTAACTTGACCAAGGCATAACTTTTTCATGGTTCATCAGAAAAATCCCATCCAATGCTAATTTTGAAGGGGATGACATTTCCTACAACTCATATTCACATTCCAAGTCAAAGAAATGCTCTCACAAAAAGTTATCAATTTCAACATTATAGGTAAATTTCAAAAGTCAACAAAAAGGCAATTTATGTCAAAGACCATAACTTGAGATTGGTAAATCCAAATGACATGGGACCAAAGGCATTGGTTAGAGGACTTCAAGACCTTTCCAAAATGTCCAAGAACATGTTCATAGCTTCAAAATTGATCAAGATATGCATTGGAGAAGTTGGGAAATGTTTGGGAATTTGCAAAAGTCAACTTTGCCCAAAACACTTCATTTTTGCTAATGGGCCTCAAATTCTTTCTTGAAACTTTGTACAAGGCCTATGCACGACCCATTGAACTTAAATTGACTTATTTTCTTATTTTTAATTAATTAATTGAATTTTTATTAATATTAATTCATTTAATTCATTTAATTGTAGGAAAATTCAAAAGATATGGTTTTCAAATCTTTTTATGAAGCAAATAGGCTCAGGGCAAGCTGGAAATTTCGTGCATCAATCAAAGAGACAAGAATCGCCCAATTTGGCAAGGTTTTTCAATCAAAAAGATTGAAAAATATTTGATTGAAAATCAAATATTGAAAACTTTATTCCATGGATTTTTGGATCAAAACTTGACCTAAAACCTTTCTACTATAAGTGCATAACTCAACCCTAATGGCTGCAACGTGCAAACTGCTACAGAAAACCATATGCCATATTGAAAAAAATCAAGAACAAAGTCAAAACTGTTCTCTCACTTACAGGCCCTCTCAAGGCGAGTTAAGGATTCAAACACGTTGCTAGCATACTCAGAAACAATTTGCAATCAAAACCAAGTGTTTAACCTCAAGAAATCGCCTCTAACGGATTCACGGTTTGCCTAACTTTGTCAAAATCTAAACTCATAATTCATGTATCTTTACTGTGATTTTTTGTGTGTTTTGAGTTGCTTGCATCCACAGGAATCTTTTGGCATAAATTAATTGCATTGAGACGCCTTGAATCAGAATCTACCATTGATGAAATTTAGGGTTTCGAAGCTTTCAAAATACGGCTTTGCTATACAAGGAAAATTAGACCTCAAGACGCACATGGTTGAAACCGTCTGAATGAGACGAAGACATTGAGACCCTCGCGATGAATTTATATAAACCATACGCCTATTCGCTATTATTTGACATTCCATATTGTGGGGGTTAAAAACCCCCGCTATTTGTTTTGTTTTCTGCAGGTTTGATGAAGAAGATGACTACGTGTTAGTAAGTGATTGGAGCATTTGAAATAAACGCGCGTTTTCTTTTGATGAAGCATATTGCCTGACTTTCTAATATAATGATTAGTTTGTATTATAATATCAATCGCGTTCAAGTGGCCTAGTGGTTGGTGATCTGTCCAAGAATCATTGGGACCTGGGTTCAATTCCCAGGTCCACCCAAATCTCAATATTATTTTTTCTAAAGTGTTCCTATGCAGCGCTTGTCCAGAATTCCATCATGCAACCTCACAAATCAGCTTGCCAAGTGGCCATAAAGCTCAATCCAATGGCCATGGGGTGGATGACCATCATGTTCCCAGTCAAGGCCAGCGCAGCCAATTTCCAAAAGTCAACAGGGCTTGGTTCTTCTTGGGCCTCAGATTGCTCACAAAAACCTCCATTGGGCCCATCAAACCCCCCTGGTTTACTATCTTTCTTTTATTTATTTTCTTTCTCCTTTTAATTCTTTTAACTAATTATTATTATTATTATTAACTAACAAATTAATTTTCATGATAAATTCAGACTATTAAAATATTTATATTATTATTATTATTATTATTAAATTTCACCTTAATTGTTATTTTTGTAAATAAAATACTAACAAATTAATTAGTTTAATTAGTTAATTTTAATTATTTTTTTCACAATAAATAAAATAGGTTAGAATTAGGGTTTTCTCTTGACTTTTTATTTCTTTTCTTTTTTATTTTTCATTAAAATATTAAAAAACACAAAAACACTTTTTTTTCTTTAATTAATTAATTAATTAATTAGTAAATTAGGTTTAATATTTTCATTTAATTACAAAAAAGGACAAAACTTAAATTCTTTTCTCAAAAAAGGGTCAAAACCCTAAGGACGTCCCGATTTAATTTCTTTCGCGCTTTACTTTATTTTAATCATATTTATGTAACTGTTTCCGGAGATGTAATAGTTAATTAGGGTTTACCGCTTTCTTTTACTTTCTCGCATTTATTTCCAAAACGGGTTTTTGTGTTTGGCGATGTATAGACCCGCGCCTTGTAATAGCGTAGCTTTACCTTTCCGCAATTTATTTTCCGCACTCTTAACTGTTAATATGCATGAAAGATTTGTATGAAAATTAAAAACAACTCGTAGATCACCATGATACATGTACAAGATAAACCTTAACTGAAAAACAACACACATGCACATGCCACTCCTAGGGTACGCCTCACTCTGGTTGCCTCGAATGTGGTCGTCAAGTATAGGGTGTTTTAGAGGTCGCCCTCCTGTCTAAAGATCCAGTTGCCTCGAAACGGTTGCCTCGGATAAAAAGGATCTAGGACATTAGGGTTACTGCTAAGTCGTCCTACTATTGCTTCGGTGACCACACATGTCCCTAATCATCGAATTGACCCGAATACCTCCAACGATGGTGCTACATACCTCTCAATGGTGGGATAGCACTATCTAAAGGACTCTTACACAGCCTAATTCCTTAGAGTAGGTAGATTCTCATGGGTACTTGCTCTTTTTAAAACAAACAAAAATACTTTTCACACTTACACTTTCAAAAAGTTTTCAAACAAATACTTCATACACTCTTGAGGACTGATACAAGAGTTACCTAGAAGTTTTCAAAATGAAACTTTTTCAAAACCCACAACACTTGAAAAGTAAACAATTTTGAAAACATAAGAGCAAGTACCTAAGAGCCCGTGGATAACCACGGATAGAAAGGGTGCTAACACCTTCCCTTTCTATAAATCTACCTCCCGAACCGAGAAACATTCTCAAAGAAGGAATTTTGCTGTGCTTTTGTCCTTTCCATGTTGGAGAACATAAAAGACGGTGGCGACTCTTGCTTACCGCGACATTTCGCGAACCAGATAAAAAACAGTCAGTTCTATTTCCACCGATCACAGAACTGGCGACTCTGCTGGGGATGTTTTATAAAGTGAGGTGTACCTTAGGATTAGATCATTCTATGTTTTCACTTGTATGCCTTGTTTGCTTTAATATTGTGGGCTTGCATCGGAGTTTCATAGATCCTAACCCGGATCTGGGGAATACCCTTTAGGTAGCATAAGCTGTGAGGGACCTGTCTGGCGTAGACCAACACGGGTGAAGCAGTGGCTACGTTGGTGTGACACCTTGGTCTGTACCGATATCCCTTGTGCTGCAACGAGGAGAATATGGGTCTTCTGAGGAGTCATTAAGCACCAACCGACCTTAGAACCCTAAATCGACCCAACTTGGCCATAGAACAGTAGCAGTATGCTACACTCATTGAGGCTAAACTCTCGCGATGGTTCTGGCTGCAAGAAAATATTGCGATGCTGGAGTTATGACCGATTGAGGGTAGTCGATGATATTGAGATCCTCTAGAACCCGGTTACTATTTTCTAGGACAGGTTTGAGCCAACCAACTTCAAGAGGGTAGTACCTAAACTTCACGCTGGCCTAAACTCTAAGGGCTGTCTGGTGTGACTTGTGTGCCTTCAAACTTGACTACTTGCATATTCTTGTTATCTGACACATGATTTCTTTGCAGGTTTTGTTTACAGTCCTTAATCTGGACTCATTACAGGGCTTACTTACACCTCACACCTTTGCATCCACGTACATACGCATCATACCATCATACCATTGCATGCATCCTGCATAAGGACTAACTCATTTCAAGGATCTCAAGGGTTTATAATGCAGGTCAGGATGAACCAAAAGTCTAGCAAGGGCAAAGGGGATTTATTTTCCTCTAGCCAAGGTTAATGACTTGAGTCAGGGGCTATGACCCACTCGATATGGTGAGCCTTGACTCTTGAAGAAGGACTCTCATCAACATGAAGTTCCTTCCATCAAGCTACAAAATTCAAATTCTAACAATCTTTCTTGTTTACCCCACGAGATCCTTGAAAACATTGCATGCATACATACATATCATTGCATAACAGGTACCCTTGTTACAGGTCACTTACCACCTTCGCTGTTTATTTCAGCAATGGCTTCCCAACAAGACAACCAGGATCTTCATGCTCAAGAGACTCGGTTTGGGGAGATCCTCATAAACCTATCCAAGGGGCAGGAAGAGCTGAGAACACTCCTCACGGGGACTTTGGTCAGGAACAGTCCAGAAGACAGTAAGGATGAACAGCTAAAACATCTGCAAGCTGAGGTGGATACAATGAGAACCCAGATGCTGGGGCAGATGACTCTCATTCAAGACTTAGTTCAAAGACAAGAAGAGCTCAGGGTTCTCGTCAACCAACTGCTTCGGGATAATCAACTGGGGCAAACATCTAAGATTGAAGAGCCAGTCATCATTAAATTCCCTGTGAGACGAGAAGACAAGGGAAAAGCTCCTCAATTTGCTTCAGGGTCACAAATTCAGCATCAACCTCACCAGCTTCAGCAAGACAGTATGAAGCAAGTAGTCAGGGCGGGGGACCAAACCGGTAATCAACCTCCAAGAAGTCAAAGGTTTGGTTCAATGAATAGGCCTCTCCAAGCTGCTGCTACTTCACAGGTCCAACAACGACCTCGCCAAGAACAACGGGTTGATCAGAGCAAGCCAGACAAGCCTAAGAGGCAATTCACCCAGCTTAACATGTCGCTGTTTCAAGCCTTAAAACGCCTGTTGAGATTGAATCTGATCACACTAAGGGACCCTCCTAAGAATCCCAACAGGACACCTTCAAGGTACAACCCCAACGCCCACTGCACTTATCATTCTGACAGCCCGGGGCATGCCACAAACGACTGCTGGTCTCTGAAGAACAAGATCCAGGACCTGATTGATGGAGGAGCAGTGGAATTCACCCCAGATGGTCAGGTCGAGTTCTTCTACTATCCCTAGACGAGAAGACCTTTTATTCATTGGAAGTTTCGAGTTGTATTTTTCTTTGATTGTTCAAACAATTATTGTCATAGCAAACTTTATTACTTTATCAATGCATCGCATATGTCTGTTTTGAATCAATATATTCGCATTCTCTATATTCAAACCGCTTTCATTTTTGATGTTAACTCTCGACTAAATTCTAAGCCTCTTGAGGGAGGATGACGAAAACGATACCATAATCTACAGTATGCTTTTGAACAGACCCCGCTGATGAGGTACAGGCATTGTTTCAATTCCTAAACACTGGGGTTATAAGGAAGATAATCCCTCGCCAACCCCTTTGAGCCAAAGAAGTAGGAGTTTTTCTTTTCGAAAATTAAAACCCTTAATCATAACCTGGGGCAGGGTAGTTCTCTCGGCCGATCCAAGTGCACAACAAATAGCATCAAAGAAGTCCTTACAAAACAAAAGACAGTGATGGTTCCCTATAATCATAAGGACAGGTAGTCATTATCTCTCAAAATAAAAACCCATTCAAGTTAAAACCTATGAAAGAGACTTACAAAAAACTGGGGCATCCCGCTGACTGTAATCATAAAAGAAACAGTTCAGGCAAAAAATAGGGATAATAAAATCAAAAAGAAAGAGGTCCTACAAGCCCTCAAAAAAAAGAAATGACTGCCTATTCAAAATAAATTGTCAGTATCCAAACTATCATTGGAATATCAGGACAAAAACTCAAACAAGATCTAATGCACGATTAGTTGAGTTTAGGATCGAAGAACATCACGAAGAGTGGGTGGGTACAAATATACTTTGAGCCTTTATCCTTTGTTTCTTAAACCGTGAACCAGGCCACTTTATAACCCTTAAAAGTCCTAGCTGAAGCATGGGTTAGTTCGAAAGCATACTGTTACGAAAGGTATCCTGACTCCTTAAGGCTTGCGGTAAAATAACGAGTTGACATCACAGTTTGCAAAAAAAAAATCACTTGTTTTTATGAAAAAATGCATTTTCAAAAACTTCAAGACAGACATAAGCTTTGCATTTTTAATATAGCATTGCTTGCATATGACTATTTGTTTGAACAGCATAGAAATTCGCACGAAGAATGCCTAATGAACAAAAGCACCTCCAATCAAGGGGCATGGCATGATCATTGTCCATCATCTGGGGAAGTTAAGTCAAGATTCGGAGAATCTCTCAAAAGGCCAACCAGCTTGGGGGCAAATCTCCATCTAGGTCACTTGGGGCATTGTACGATCAAACATCTTCTGGCAGTCTGGCAACGCAACACTACTGACAGGGGCACCTCCCTACATCCTGAGAGCATTGACATAGTCGAAAAAATACTGCGCATAATCAAAGACCCACTAGGTTGACACACCTAGGCAAAAATAAGGGCTTCCCGGCGAACCAAAAGGGTTCGGGCAAAAATAAGGGACGAAAATGGAAAATTTGTACACCCGGCAAGTTGAAAACCTGAAAAGGAGGCTTGGGCAAAAAAAGGGTATCCCGGTGGACTGAAAACCCGAAAGGGCGGTCCAGGCAAAAGTTAGGGATCAAAAGCGTACGACTATGTTCCGTCATCTCATCACTTGCCTACCAGAAGAAGATTTGTCAATCGGCAGTTATCAAGCACCTCCACAGGAACCTTCTTCTCCAGCAGAAACTGGGGGCAATCAGAATTGTCTAAGCAACCTAGTTGCTCTGTCCACCAAGATACCAAGGTATGTTCGGCTGAAGAACGTGACCAAGATATCTGCACTCCCCGCAGAGTAAGACAAGAATCAACAACACTCTCCCCCGAGCAGAATTGGTCTCCCATCAGCCCTAAAAAGGCACAGTATCCCTAGCAAGTTAGCAACACTCTCCCCAAGCAGAGTTAGTCTACTGTCAGCCTTAAGGAAGTTGGGTATCCCCAGAAAATCTCAATATTCCCCAGCGGAGTATACAGATGTTCCTAAGCAAGCATCCCCGACAGTCTTAATATAAGATTGTTCCCCGGTGGAATACCAGGCACCCCAGTGGAACCATTCCTCAGTGCAATCCAAAGTTTCCCCAGGAGAGTTGAATCAACCTCCCCAGTAGATTCTGGAAGCTTATCCCCAGTAGATTCTGGAAGCTTATCCCCAGTAGAGTCTGGAAGCTTGTCTCCTGCAGAGTACGAATGCGCCCCCGGCCATATTCAAAGGTTATTCCCCACCAGAGCTTATAACTGGGTTATCCTCAGCTGATTACAACGAAAAGATCGTCCTCGGCGAAGTTCTTCCTATCCCCTAGCAGAGTTCATCAGATTCCCCAACATAACTTATCAGCGGAATCCCCAGCGGAGTTATCATCAAACATCAGCGATGTATCTCTTCCCACAAAGTAATTCCCCACAGAGTAATCTCTCCAACAAGTTTATTCCCCAACGGAGTCATCTTCTCCCACCGGTTTATTTTTGCAATCATCATCCCCAGCAGAAACGAAGAACTCTACTCTTCAAACGTCAGCCCAGGAGTTAACTTCCCGGCGTTCGTCAAGGATTTATTTTCCTAAACGGAAATACATTCATAAACATCACATTGTTATACATCATTGTGATCAGTGGAAATAGAACTGACTGTTTTGAAATGTTGGTTCACGAAATGTCGCGGTAAGCAAGAGTCGCCACCGTCTTTTATGTTCTCCAACATGGAAAGGACAAAAGCAAAGCAAAATTCCTTATTCGAGATGTTTCTCGGTTCGGGAGGTAGATTTATAGAAAGGGAAGGTGTTAGAACCCTTTCTATCCATGGTTATCCATGGGCTCTTAGATACTTGCTCTTATGTTTTCAAAATGTTTGCTTTTCAAAATGTGAGTGGGTTTGAAAAAGTTTCTTTGAAAGATTTCTGAATAACTCTTGTATCTATCCTCAAGAGTGTTTGAAAAATTTGTTTTGAAAGCTTTTGAAAGTGTCTGTGTGAAAAGATTTTTGATTTATTTTTGAAGAGAGCAAGTATCCATGAGTCATCTACCTACCCTAAGGAATTAGGCTGTGTAAAAGTCCTTAAGGTAGTGCCATCCCACCATTGAGAGATAGGTAGCACCACCGTTGGAGGTGTTCGGGTCAATTCAATTTTAGGGACAGTGTGGTCACCGAAGCAACAGTTAGGACACCTTAGAAGCTACCCTTACATCCTAGATCCTTTTTTAATCCGAGGCAACCGTTCTGAGGCAACTGTTTCGAGGCAACTGGATCATGGACATAAGAGCGACCGCTAAAACGTCCTATACTCGACGACCACGTTTCGAAGGCAACGAGTAAGGCGTACCCTAGAAGTGGTGTGTGTATTGTGTGTTGTTTTCATGTTAACAGTTATCTTTGATCATGGCATTGTGAGCTACGAGTTATTTTTAATTACCATACATTCTTTCATGCAATTTAGAATTTAGGAGTGCGCAAAATTAAAAGACGGAAAGATAAAAGCTACGCTATTACAAGGCACGGGTCTATACATCGTCAAAATACAAAGACCCATTTTTGATAAGAGATGCGTAAAGTAAAAGAAAAGCGATAAACCTAATTACTATTACATTCCTTGAACAACTACATAATGATCAATAAGAAAATAAAGCGTGAAAAGAATAAAATCAGGACGTCCTCGGGTTTTGACCCTTTGCTTGAAATTAAATTAAATTAGGACCTAATTAATTATTTAAAAGAAAGTGTTTTTATGTTTTTTATGTAAATAAAGAAAAAAAGGAATTAAAATTAAAGTTAGTGAAACCATAGTTCTAAATTATTTTAATTATTAATAAAACGTCAAAGTTGACCTAATTTAGACTAATTAATTAATTTACATGTTTATGTACAAAAATAATAATAATAATGAATAAGGATGAAAATAATTAATTAAGAAAAAGATGAAAATGTCGAAACCTAATTTTATGTAGTTTTTTATTTATTAAGAAAAATATTAAAATTTAAAACCTAAATTAAACTAAATTCATTGTTAGTCATTTATTTACAAAAAATAGGTTAGTGGTGAAATTAATAATAATTAAAATATTTTACAATTTGATTTTCTGATTTTATTATTAAAAAAATTATTTTAGTGAATTAATGATAATTATAAAAAAAACAATTAAAAAGAATTAGAAAGAAAAGAAAATTAAATTAAAAAAAGCATGCAAACCAAGGGGGTGTGAAGCCCATGTGGAGGTGATTTGAGGAATTCTGGCCCAAGAGTCACAAAGCCTTTGTTTAACTTTCCCAATCGTGTGCATGTTGGTTGACTAGAGTGCATCATGCTCTTCATTCTGTAACCACTGGATTGATCATCATGAGGGCGTGGCAAGCTCAGGCGTGAGGATGCATGGTGGGACATGGAACGGATGCTGCACTAGAACATGTTAACACAAAAATTATGAATTATGTGGGGGGACCTGGGAATTGAACCCAGGTCCCAATGTTTGCAAGGCACTTCCTCCACCAACTGAGCCATTCAAGCGTGTTTGTAGTATAATGATCAACAAAAGTAATATATGTAAAATAGTAATTATGCTGGAATTAAGAAAATGCGCGCCATATATTTGAATTCGCCACTCACGTCCATCCACGCATCATCTTCTTCATCTGTTCTGAAACAAAAAAAGAGTAAATAGCGGGGATTTTAAACCCCCACAAACTGGAAATATGAAAATAGCGATTAGGCATACACTCAATATAAAAAGGGCGCGATGGTCTTAATAGTTTCGTCTTGTTGCAACGAGTTTGTCTATGTTGGTCTGGAGGTCTAATTTCACAGTATATGCAAAGCCCTAATTTTCAAGCTTTGAAAACCCTAGATGTCATTCATGGTAACTGGCGTTTCAAGGCATATTAATGGAATTAAATCATACCAAAAGCTTCGCCTGGATGCTGTGAACACAAAACAATCAACCAAATGTATTAAAAATGTATGAATCGTGATGTGCAAATCTGGAAAATAAAGCAAACCGTGTCACTTGTATTCTCTGATTCCTTGCATGTTAGGATTGATTCTTGATGCCAATAGACTCCTAGCAATGTCAGTAATGTAATGGAAACGATCTTTGGCCTTGAATTGTCCTGCAAATAGGATTTCAGTTTCACATTTTTTATTGAAATTTTGCAAAGTGATTCTATGGCTTCAGCAGCTTTCACGTGTATATGGCTTTAGGGTTAGCTCTTGCATATGTATGTGAATGATTCTAGGTCAGAATTCAGCCCAAAAGTCCATGAATTAATGACTTGAATATTTGATTGCCTAATCATATCTTTTCCAATCTTTTCTTTCATGAAACCTTGCCAATCATGGATTTCTTTGCCTTGTTGATTGAGAAACGAGTTGCCAGCTTTCCCTAGTCACATTTGCTGCACAAAAAGATCTAAAAAAGCATATCTTTGAATTTTCTTATAATTAAAACCAATTAAATGAATTAATATAAATATAAATCCAATTAATTAATTAAAAATAAGAAAATAAATTATTTTGAGCTCAATGGGTCGTGCATAGGCTTTGGGTAATGATTCAAGAAAGAATTTGAGGCCCATTAGCAAATTTGAAGCTTTTTAGGCAAA
Organism: Vicia faba; assembly: GCA_948472305.1. NCBI lineage: Eukaryota > Viridiplantae > Streptophyta > Magnoliopsida > Fabales > Fabaceae > Vicia > Vicia faba. Next base: position 154,069 of record CATIWC010001037.1, read on the forward strand.
GTTGACTTTTGAAAGTTCCCAAAAATTTCCCAACTTCTCCAATGCATATCTTGCTCAATTTTGAAGCTATGAACATGTTCTTGGACATTTTGGAAAGGTCTTGAAGTCCTCTAACCAATGCCTTTGGTCCCATGTCATTTTGATTTACCAATATCAAGTTATGGTCTTTGACTTAAAGTGCCTTTTTGTTGACTTTTGAAAATGACCTATAATGTTGAAATTGATAACTTTTTGTGAGAGCATTTCTTGGACTTGGAGTGTGAAGATGAGTTGTAGGAAATTTCATCCCCTTCAAAATGAGCATTGGATGGGATTTTTCTGAGAAACCATGAAAAAGTTATGCCTTGGTCAATTTGCAGTTGACTTTTCAGCTGTCCAAAAATAGAAACTTTTGCATCTTGAGACTTTTTGAGCCATGCTTGTGGAATCATGATCAAGAATTGATCAAATGATGATTGTGGCCTCAAAATAAGATGTTGACCAAAAATTTTGACTTTTGACTGTCAAATGACCATTTTGCCCCTGCAGTTGACTGTGGAGCAATTAGGGTTTTTGACTGTGCAATTTGATGTTGTGAGTCTTGAAACTTGACATATGGATGCTTGACAATGTTTTTAGGCATATGGGACTTGATTGGACCCCTGAAAATCTCAATTTCTTTGCAAGAACCAAAACCCTAATTTTGACTGTGTTAGGAGGCAATTGGATTGTGCAGCTCTTGAGAGATTTTGTAGCTTGATCTTGCCAAATCTTGAAGAATATGGGAGGGCAAATTTTGGGGTACAACAGTTGCCCCTGTTCAATCTTCTTAGACCTGAGGATGTAGATTGGCTGGCGTGCTTTTCGTAATCCGAAGGTGGAAGATGATTGAACACCAGAGTGCCTAGAAATTTGCACTCACATGGTAGAGTATCAGCAGTGTGATGGTGGGAATGGGCTTACAGATGCCATTTGGAGAGATGATGGATAGGGGGATGGGCTTATAGATTCCATCGGGAGGTTGTCGATCGCGTAAGAGATTCCTTAGCGAGAACTTGCGTACCTGAGAAAGAAAGATAATTACCTGGCCTGTTACAGGGGTTGATCTTCGAACTCTTCATGTAGATATGCCCTGGCTGGATACAGGTATCGAATTCGGAAATAGTCGTCAACAGATACACCCTGGCAGGATACAGGAATCAGATCTTCAAACTCTTCAGACGTGCCCTGGCAGGATACAGGAATCGAGTCCGGAAAATAGTCGTCAACAGATACACCCTGGCAAGATACAAGAATCAAATCTTCAAACTCTTCAGACGTGCCCTGGCAGGATACAGGAATCGAGTCTGGAATTAGTCATCAGCAGATACACCCTGGCAAGATACAGGAATCGGATCTTCAAACTCTTCAGACGTGCCCTGGCAGGATACAGGAATCGATTCTGGAATAAGTCGTCAACAGATACACCCTGGCAAGATACAGGAATCGGATCTTTAAACTCTTCAGACGTGCCCTGGAAGAATACAAGAATCGAGTCTAGAATAAGTCGTCAACAGATACACCCTGGCAAGATACAGGAATCGGATCTTCAAACTCTTCAGACGTGCCCTGGCTGGATACAGGAATCGAGTCCGGAAATAATCGCTCACAGATATGCCCTGGCTAGATACAGGTATCGAATATGGAATTACGACAGTTGATAGTAATCATCTTTGTATTGACTTTAGTCTTGAAAAGACAAAACGTTAGTTGTATGCGATGTCATGATGTATGAAATGCGTGATGTTCTCAAAATAAATGAGATTGTATGTTCATGATGCGTATGTGCATGCTATAATGTATGAAGATGTGATGTTTATGTATTTTTGTCTAGGAAAATAAATCCTTGACGAATGCCGGGAAATTAACTCCTGGGCTGATGTTGAAGAGTAGAGCTCCTTCGTTTCCGCTGGGGATGATGGTTGCAAGAATACCGGTGGGAGAAGATGACTCCGTTGGGGAATAAACTTGGCGAATAGATTACTCTGCGGGGAGTGAACTCTGTGGGGAAAGAGAGGTACTTTGCTGAGGTTGATGATAACTCCGCTGGGGACACCATTGTTAAGCTCCGTTGGAAGATTTGATGAACTCCGCTGGGGATAGGAAGACTTCGCCGGGGACGATCTTTCCGTGGTTTTTTAGCTGAGGATAACCCAATTATATCCTGGTGGGGAAATAACCTTTGAATAAAATCGGGGGAGTGTTCGTACTCTGCAGGTGATAGGCTTCCAGAATCTACTGGGGATAAGCTTCTTGAACCTACTGGGGAGATTGATTGGACTCTCCTGGGGAAACTTTAGAGACTGTATTGGGGAAGTGCTCCACTGGATGTCCGGTATTCCGCCAGGGAACAATCTTATATTAATACTGTCGGGGATGCTTGTTAGGAATGTTTGTATACTCCGTTGGGGAATGTTGAGATCTTCGGGGGGTAATCCAACTTCCTTAAGGCTGACTGAGGATAACTCTGCTTGGGGAGAGTATCGCTGACTTGCTGGAGATACGGTGCCTTGTTAGGGTTGATGGGAGACCAACTGCTTGGGAGAGTATTGTTAAATCTTGTCTTACTCGGCGGGGAGTGAAGGTATCTGGGCTACATTCTTCAGCCTGAACCTGCCTTGGTACCTTGGTGGACAGAGCAATTAGATTGCTTAGACAACTCATTATTGCCCCTGTTTCTGATGTTACCTGTAACTAGTCCTTTGTTTCGCATGCAAATATTTATGAGTTAGAAATTAGTGTCAAATGCGTATATCACAATTGAACATTGGACGTTCTTTACAAAACAAAACAGAAAAGGAAAAACAATTGGCAATTGGTCTGACAAGTGAATTTGTATTGATTTTTGAATTTGCCTGTAAATAGGCGTTTATGTACAAGAGGCTGACGTCCTAGTAAGAGAACACCGCCGAACAACAGAGTTTATACAATTTGTACAAAGAAAAGAAAACAGCTATGTGGAAAGATAATCCCACTGGGTTCCAACTCTGCTATCGCCTTTATATCTTTGAGCGTCTCATCACTTGGCTGCTCAGTTGAAGATGAAGCTGACTGATCGATGTCGTCTGAACTTGATAGTTGATACCGGATTCTGGATGCAAGGTGATTTCAATGAGACATAGTATTACGCTTTAATCCCTAACTTTTGCCTGGACCGCCCTTTCGGGTTTTCAGTCCATCGGGATACCCATTTTTGCCCAAGCCTCCTTTTCAAGTTTTCGACTTGCCGGGTGTACAGATTTTTCATTTCATCCCTCATTTTGCCCGAACCCTTTTGGTTCGCCGGGAAGCCCTAATTTTTGCCTAGGTATGTCAACCTAGAGGGTCTTTTATCAAGCGTAGTATCTTTTTACTATGTCTGCATTGGTGGGGTGAGGAAGGTCGTCACCATCCATGGTGGTTAGAATCATGGCTCCTCCTGAGAAGACATGTTTAACCATAAATGGCCCTTCGTATGTGGGGGTCCATTTGCCCCTGGGATCACTTTGAGGGAGAATGATGCGCTTGATTACCAGGTCCCCAACTTGATACTCTTGTGGTCTGACTTTCTTGTTAAATGCCCTGATCATCCGTTTTTGATACGTTTGACCATGACAAATAGCAGTGAGTCTCTTTTCGTCAATTAGGTTTAATTGATCAAGTCGAGTCTGGATCCAGTCATCTTCGCTCAAATCTGCATCCTTCATTATTCGGAGAGAGGGTATCTGGACTTCAATCGGCAAGACTGCCTCTATGCCATAGACCAAGGAAAAAGGAGTTGCCCCGGTTGACGTCCTTGCTGAGGTACGGTACCCATGAAGAGCAAACGGTAACATCTCGTGCCAATCTTTGTACGTCATTGTCATCTTCTGCACAATCTTTTTGATATTCTTATTAGCTGCTTCTACAGCCCCATTCATCTTCGGCCGGTAAGGAGAAGAGTTTTGGTGTTGTATCTTGAATTGCTCGCAGAGCTCAGTGATCATCTTGTTGTTGAGATTGGTACCATTGTCCGTAATGATCCTTTCCGGGACGTCGTATCGACAGATCAGGTTATGCCGAATGAACCGTGCCACGACGTTCTTAGTTACCGTAGCATAGGAAGCCGATTCAACCCATTTTGTAAAGTAATCGATCGCCACCAGGATGAAGCGATGCCCGTTAGATGCCGTAGGTCTGATTTCGCCGATCATATCAATGCCCCACATTGCAAAAGGCCATGGTGCTGTCAAGACGTTCAGAGGAACCGGAGGAACGTGCACCTTATCAGCATATATCTGGCATTTATGACATGTCCGAGAATGTTGGTAACAGTCGGCTTCCATTGTGGACCAGAAATATCCTGCCCAAAGGATTTTCTTTGCCATGGAATGTCCACTGGAATGTGTTCCGAAGGTACCTTCATGCAGTTCTGCCATGATTCTTTCTGCTTCAGTCTTATCCACACAACGCAGTAGGGTTGAATCATGGTTTCGCTTGTATAGAATACCGTTGCTGAGGAAGAACTTCGCTGCGAACCTTCTCAGAAACTTCTTGTCGTTGACAGATGCACCTTCAGGGTATTCTTGAACTTCCAGATACCTCTTCACCTCATGATACCAGGGTTTTTCAGTTACCATCTCAGCTTCAAGATCACAACAATACGCAGGTTCATCCAGTTTCCAGATAATGATCCGGGGAGCCTCGTTGTCCCATTTGACTCTGAACATAGAAGACATCGTAGCTAGCGCGTCCGCCAAATGATTCTCCTCTCTCGGGAAGTGTTCAAAAGTTATCTCTGTGAAATGGGGGATCAATGTCATCACACACTCTTTGTAAGGAATGAGGTTTGGGTGTTTCGTATCCCACTCGCCTTTGATCTGATTGATCACGAGAGCGGAATCTCCGAAGACACTCAGAAACTTGATCCTTAAATCAATCGCAGCTTGAAGACCCATGATGCATGCCTCATACTCCGCCATGTTGTTGGTGCAGTTGAAACATAGTCGGGCAGTAAGTGAAGTATGAGTGCCTTGAGGGGATATGATCACAGCGCCGATATCGTTACCCAAAGCATTTGAAGCTCCGTCAAAGTGGATAGACCATCGGGATCCTTCCTCAGGTCCTTCATCCGGTCCAGGTATTTCACAATCAGTCACTACCATGATGTTCTCGTCTGGAAATTCAAAGTTCATAGATTGGTAGTCGTCCACTGCTTGGTGTGCCAAGTGGTCTGCCAATACACTTCCCTTGATTGCTTTCTGAGTCGTGTACTGGATGTCGTATTCTGTCAAGATCATCTGCCATCTTGCTATTCTTCCAGACAGAGCAGGCTTTTCGAATATGTACTTTATTGGATCCATTTTTGAAATCAATAGAGTAGTGTGAGTCAGCATATAATGTCTCAGCCGGCGAGCAGCCCATACCAAAGCGCAGCAAGTTTTCTCGAGCAGTGAGTATCGGGTCTCACAGTCGGTAAACTTTTTGCTAAGGTAATAAATGGCGTGCTATTTTCGGCCAGACTCGTCATGCTGCCCCAGCACACACCCCATTGAGCTGTCAAGTACTGTCAAGTATAAGATTAGAGGTCTCCCTTCAACCGGTGGCATAAGAATGGGTGGTTTTTGGAGATACTCTTTGATTCTGTCAAAAGCGGCCTGACATTTATCGTTCCAACGTACTACTTGATCTTTCTTCAGCAGCTTGAAGATTGGTTCACAAGTAGCAGTTAGGTGCGAGATGAATCAAGCAATGTAATTCAGACGTCCTAGGAAGCCTCTGACTTCTTTCTATGTCTTGGGAACTGGCATCTCTTGTATGGCCTTAACTTTGGCAGGGTCCACCTGAATACCTTTGTCGCTCACGACGAAGCCTAGCAATTTTCCAGATCTTACCCCAAATGTGCACTTGTTCGGATTCAACCTCAGCTTGTACAACTTCAACCGGTCAAACAGCTTCTGTAGATGGTCAAGGTGTTCCTCCTCGGTTTGGGACCTTGTAATCATATCATCGACGTACACTTCTATCTCATGATGGATCATGTCATGAAATAAAGCAACCATGGCAAGTTGGTAGGTTGCCCCAGCATTTTTCAACCCGAATGGCATGACCTTGTAGCAGAAGGTGCCCCACTGAGTAACAAAGGTAGTCTTTTCCATATCTTCAGGAGCCATCTTGATCTGATTATAACCTGAAAAACCATCCATGAAGGAGAACACCTTGTGCTGAGCAGTATTGTCAACCAGAACGTCGATGTGAGGCAGAGGGAAGTCATCCTTGGGGCTCGCCCTATTCAAATCCCTGTAATCAACACACATTCGGACCTTGCCATCCATCTTCGGCACCGGAACCACATTGGCAACCCACTGAGGGTAAGAAGTCACTGCTAGAAAACCAGCATCAAATTGTTTCATAACCTCGGCTTTGATCTTCTCGGACATCTCTGGACGCATACAGCGGACCTTTTGTTTAACCGGAGGGCAGTCCTCCTTGGTAGGCAAGTGATGGACCACAATGTCGGTATCCAACCCAGGCATGTCTTCGTAAGACCAGGCGAAGATCTCCCCATAATCATGCAACATCCGAATCAACCGTTGTTTTACGCTGAGCTCCAGGTTGGCACCAATCTTAACTTCCTTTCTATCTGTCTCAGTACCCAGATTTACCGTTTCCACTGGCTCTTCATGCGGCTGAATGGCCCTCTCTTCCTGGAGTAACAGTCTTGCCAGCTCACCAGGCACTTCGCAATCATCTTCACCTTCGTCTTCGGCTAAGTTGATCGGACTTTCGAAGTTATAACTGGCAGTAGCAGAGTTGTTACCAGTGAGATCCAGAGTGGATTGAAACCTGTATGAGTGAGTGTGTGTAAATATAGTTGTTTTGCAATATATAAAGAAAGAAAGAAAGAAAGGGAGCATAAGATTTGAGATGCGAAAAACGTCCAATGTTTTTATTCATGATATATGAAAATGACAAGTAATAAGCCCTTACAAATGAAACCACGGTGCCCTGGGTAAGACACCGGGCCATAAAGTTTCAGATTATTGTTCATTACAAATTAAAAAACAAAGGAATTCATTACTGAGTAACAAAAGTAACAGGTATGTAGTCTTTTGCAGTCCAATTGTTCAATCCACTGTCGGCCGTCGGGTAGATCCAGCTATCAAACTCTGATTCCTCCGCCTCGCCTTCAATAGCATTCACTCCCGGGTTGGTGATGAACACGGGAGTTCTTCCGATCCTTGCTTTGCGTACAACCCTCTTAGCCTCTACAGTAAAACCCAGCCCAAACTTGTCAGTCTTAGGAGTAAAATCAGGGAGCCTGCCCCAGTTTTCACATTCACCTTTTTCAATTACAGCCCGGGCGTCCTTCAAGGAAGCCATCTTCAAAGGAGAGTCTTCTTCAATCACTGTCTCCGCTGACGCCAATGTTGGAGGCACCTCTTCAAAATGTTGAAAGGGGGTTTCAATGAAATCCCCGTCCATCTCTATATACCGGAACGAGTTCAGATGACTAACCATGTATTCTTCCTCCCCCTGCACTGTAACAATCTTCCCTCTGACAGGGTATTTAAGCTTTTGGTGTAGAGTGGATGTTACAGCCCCAGCCTTGTGAATCCAAGGTCGACCCAGCAAACAGGAATAAGATGGACGAATGTCCATCACATAGAACGTTGAATCAAAGACTTGAGAACCAACACGAATTGGAATGTCCACTTCACCATGTACCATCCTCTTCGACCCGTCAAAGGCTCGGACCACGATGTTACTAGGCTTCAACTCCAGACCCTCACAATCCAACCTGTCTAAGGCCTTCTTGGGCAATACATTCAGTGAAGAACCAGTGTCTACCAACACGTGTGCAAGAGTAGTGCCCCTGCATTCAATGGAGACATGCAAGGCATCATTATGGTTCTTTCCCTTAGCGGTTAGATCAGCATCAGAGAAACCCAACCCATTGTCAGCGGTCAAATTGGCCACACAATCAGTAAATTGATCCGCAGATGTTTCTTGTGGCACATGGGCCGTCTTTAGGAATGAAATCAGGGCCTTGGCATGGGCCTCTGAGCACAACAACAATGATAGCATAGAGATTTTAGAGGGGGTATGCCCCAGCTGTTCAACGACGTTGAAATCGCTCTTCTTGATGATCTTAAGGATTTCCTCCATCTCTTGCTGGGAGGCTTCAACATTAACAGTCTTTGGTGCCTCCATCCGAGCAGGCATATCAGCAATCCCTTTGCCCCAAGTGTCAGAGGACTCGGCAGCAGGGGTGGAAACTTGATCAGGAGGGGAAACAGGCGCACTTGTAGGCGTGATGATAAGAGGTCTTCGGATAACTGGTGGCGCAATGTCAGGCGAGAAGAGCCTGCCACTGCGAGTAACTTTAGCGGGACCGGTGATGTTACTGATATCGGTACTAGTGTTGAACTCCTGCTTCACTCCAAGCACATACACATCTGCCCCATAGTGCCATGGGACAGCCTTGTCAGATTTATAGGGGAGGGGCCCCGGAATAGTAATGGTAATAGGTGCAACAGACATGATTTTGACTGGCTTCCTCAGGGGAGCCTTGGTAGGATTGTTGAAAATGGTGACAACGGATACTTCTTCAGTAGGAACAAAAGGAACAGCGGTCTTCTTGAACAAAATTTCTTTGCTATCCATCAAGTTTTGGACACCTGACTTCAGCAACGGACAACCAGCAGGGGAAACGGCACACAGAAGACAACCCTTGCTACAACCCGGAAATAAACCGGCCAGCAACAGGTTCCTCTTGACAGTCAATAAAGGGGTAGCAACATCCTCCATAGAAGCTACATACAGGTCTTCCTTAATAGCATTTACTCCATGCTGGGGCATAGGAGCAGTCACAACGTTGGGCCTTTCGGGTGCCTCAAACTGTATTTCCTTGGCATCGATAAGGTCCTGGACCTTATTCCTCAGGGCCCAGCAATCATCAGTAGAATGCCCCGTGCTATCAGAGTGATAAGCACAGCGAGCATTGGGATTATACTTCGGAGAGGTTGTGTTTACCACCTTCGGAGCTTCTCTGACGGTTACCAAGTTGGTCGATAGCAGTTGCGGCAAGATCTGTGACAAGGTCATACTAAGCCGAGCATATTCTCTTCTGGGCCTCTCACCCCTTGGTTGGTTAGGTTGCCGAGGAGCGGCAGCGGGCTTTGCAATTACCACCGTGTTGACAGCTTGGCGGCGTTCCGGTTTGTTTTGCCTCCTGGGCCCATACACAACACTGGCTTCCTTCTTAAAAGGCTTTTTCTCAGAACTTGAGGACGCACCCTTTTGTATCTTCCCCGATTTCAAACCAGCTTCGATCCTTTCACCCGTCAGAATAAGATCTGTAAACCCTGCGGACGAATTGCCAATGAGATGATTGAAGAACGGCTCGGACAGGGTCCCCAAGAACATGTCTACGAGTTCACGGTCGGTTAACGGCGGCTGCACCCTGCCAGCCAGGTCCCTCCACTTTTGCGCGTACTCTTTAAAACCTTCTCCCGATCTTAGCGACATACCCTGGAGTTGGGTACGTGTAGGAGCGAGGTCGGCATTATACTGATACTGCTTGTAAAAAGCAGTAGCCAAGTCCTCCCAGTTACGAACCTTGGTTCCATCCAGCTGATAGAACCATTCGAGATGAGTCCCTGAAAGACTCTCCTGGAAGAAATGGATCCATAAGTTCTTGTCCACAGTATATGGTTGGATCTTCCGCACATAAGATCTGAGATGTAGCTTAGGGCAGGACGCCCCGTCATACTTTGCGAAAGATGGTGCTTTGAACTTGTGTGGGATCACCACACCAGAAGATAGACCCAGGTCTCCAAAATCCAGCCCAGGCACTTGTTGAATTTCCATGGCATTCAGGCGATCCTCTAACTGCTTGTACTTATCTTCAGCGGGAGGGTATTGCTCTTCATTAAAATCAGTCTCGTTGTCAGAGACCACAGGACTAGGAACCCTTCCCCCTTGGGGACTGCCTTTCCCTACAGGAGAACCAGCTTGATCAACCTCATTTTGCAGTGTGTTATCAAACCTCTGGCCAGTGTTGAATAATACAGTTCTCTTCTTCTTCTTCTTGACCAGCAGAGCCTTCAATTCCTCCTGACCTTGGGCCAAACTCATGATCAGCTCTTGGAACTGGGCGTTTTGGGCCTGGGGGGCCTTGATGGATTGCTCAGTAGATGATTCAGGATTCATGATGGCGAGCTGAAATAAACAGCGAAGAAGATTAAACCACCTGTAAAGAAAGAGTACCTGCTATGCACATGATGCATGATATGTTGTTTATGCAATGCATTCAAGGGTTCGAAAGTTCAAATTTGTTATAGACAAAAAGGAACACACGTTATCATTAAGAAATAATTTTTCAGTACATCAAGGCCTCATGGGCAAAACACTACAAAGTAAACTAATCCCAAAAGACACTGCGCATCCTCTTTGGAGCTATGTAGGTGTTGAGAGTCTTTTCCTCGTGCAGTAGGCGGGTGAGCTCCAAGACCTTCTTCTCACTGGCATGCAGACTGGCTTCAAGAGAATTTCGTTCTTCCTTAAGCTGGATCCAGCTCTTCTGCATTTCTTCCCAGGATGTGGGCATGTCAGGATGCTGAATGGTGTAGGGCACCTCTCCTTCCAAGACTGGCTCTTTGATCACAGGGAGAACATAAGGATATGGCATCACCAGCTTCTGGGAGTGGGCTCGTACCCACTTGAGATAAGGCTCCAGGGGGATGGAGTTCTTGTTCCCCAGTGTCTTGATGTCTACCTTGTTGGGCATCCTCCAAGCTCTGATAAATCTCTGGCGAAGTCCTTGTGCATCATTGTCGAAGTCAAAAACTATGTCAGGAATTAACATGTCATGAAGGCCATCCCTCCGAGCATATCCAAATTGTCTCAAAGCCAAGCATGGGTTGTAAGTAATACCTCCTCTGATTCCAAGTAAAGGAACATTAGGAAACTCCCCGCAACGATCAATGATAGTGACGTCTTCTCTGGACCGAGAACACCAATGTATATCTGCATGTATAAGTGTCATCAATCATTGTGACCATCTCAAACCCCGCTCGTTCTTCAAAACTGATTGTGGAAGGTGCGAAATAAACCACCTTCCCAGGAGAGGAGTGCAGCATATAAGAACACCTCTTTTTCTCATGGTTCGAGTGTAACATGAGTGAAGAATGTCCCCAAGCAACGTAGGTATAGGATTCCCGGACATGAAGATCTTGACAGCATTGATATCTATAAGCTGATCGGGATTCGGGAACAACACCAACCCATAGACAAGGAGAGCCACAACTTCTTCAAAGGCTTGTAGGTCAAGGGAATTCCAACATTCTTGGGCCTTCTCAAACAGAAACCTGGCCAAGAACCCTTTGATACCACTTCTAACTTCCCAATGTCCCTTGATGTCAGATGGTTGTAGGTGTAATGCTTTAGCAATCTCCTCAAGTTTGGGTTCCCTTTCCGTACCGTTGTAGGGTAGTTGACTAAGGATAGGGATCTTCAGAAGCTGGGAGAACTCTTCCAATGTAGGCACCAGTTGATAATCCAGGAAAGTAAAACAGTGGTGCAGAGGGTCAAAGAACTAGAAGAGGACCTTTATCATATCTTCCTCAATGTTGGTGTTGACCAAGCTGATGAGTCTTCCATGTTTCTCACTGAAAGAAGAGCTCTCGGGAATCCTGGATGTAAGTTCCTTAAGCTGAGGGGGGACCCTTACGAGGTTGATCTGAATTGTCTTTCTGCAGATAGTTTCCATGTCCTACAAAACAAGAACAAAGATGAAGATTCGAACCCCTGAAGTGGTTAGTGGATGCATATGATGTTGTATGATGTTATGATATTATGATAAAAACACACCACAAGTATCCACAAAAAGCAAACATGGTAAGGCACACAAGTCACACAAGACAACCCTTAGAGTTTAGACCAGCATGGGGTCTAGGTATTACCCTCTTGAAGTTGGTGGGCTCAAAACCTGTCCTATCACAAGTAACCGGGTTCTAAGGATCTCAATATCATTGGATTGTTTTCTGTGTTCATTGTTTCGATTTAGCCACTGAACTGGCGACCAAAATATTCCAAGAAAACAACCCTCAATGAGTGTAGTATCGAGTATCAACCAACTTCGGACTGCACCAAAGTCAGTTATCTCACTACCCTAAAGAGGCCAAGATGGTCAAGTAAGGTTCCTAAGGTCAGTTGATGCTTCACGACACCACGCGGCGGCCCCGTACTCTCCTTGACTTGACTCAAGGGTTACCGGTACTCACCAAAGTGCCACATCAACGTAGCAGACTGCTTCAACCGTGTCGGTATACCCCGCACAGTTCCCTCACAGTCTTGTTGCTACTTTCTAAGAAGGTATCCCCCAGATCCGGGTTAGGATCTATAGAACTCCCAAGACAGTGCCCACAATAATAAAGCAAACAAAACAAAGCAATTGAAAACACAAGTATGAGCTATCCTAAGGTACACCTCACTTTAAGTCTCCCCAGCAGAGTCGCCAGTTCTGTGATCGGTGGAAATAGAACTGACTGTTTTGAAATGTTGGTTCGCGAAATGTCGCGGTAAGCAAGAGTCGCCACCGTCTTTTATGTTCTCCAACATGGAAAGGACAAAAGCACAGCAAAATTCCTTATTCGAGATGTTTCTCGGTTCGGGAGGTAGATTTATAAAAAGGGAAGGTGTTAGCACCCTTTCTATCCATGGTTATCCATGGGCTCTTAGATACTTGCTCTTATGTTTTCAAAATGTTTGCTTTTCAAAATGTGAGTGGGTTTGAAAAAGTTTCTTTGAAAGATTTCTGAATAACTCTTGTATATGTCCTCAAGAGTGTTTGAAAAATTTGTTTTGAAAGCTTTTGAAAGTGTCTGTGTGAAAATATTTTTTATTTATTTTTTAAGAGAGCAAGTATCCATGAGTCATCTACCTACCCTAAGAAATTAGGTTGTGTAAAAGTCCTTAAGGTAGTGCCATCCCACCATTGAGAGATAGGTAGCACCACCGTTGGAGGTGTTCGGGTCAATTCTATTTTAGGGACAGTGTGGTCACCGAAGCAACAGTTAGGACACCTTAGAAGCTACCCTTACATCCTAGATCCTTTTTTAATCCGAGGCAACCGTTCCGAGGCAACTGTTTCGAGGCAACTGGATCATAGACATAAGAGCGACCGCTAAAACGTCATATACTTGACGACCACGTTTCGAAGGCAACGAGTGAGGCGTACCCTAGAAGTGGTGTGTGTATTGTATGTTGTTTTCATGTTAACAGTTATCTTTGATCATGGCATTGTGAGCTACGAGTTATTTTTAATTACCATACATTCTTTCATGCAATTTAGAATTTAGGAGTGCGGAAAATTAAAAGACGGAAAGATAAAAGCTACGCTATTACAAGGCGCGGGTCTATACATCGCCAAAATACAAAGATCCGTTTTTGATAAAAGATGCGGAAAGTAAAAGAAAAGTGATAAACCTAATTACTATTACATTCCTTGAACAGCTACATAATGATCAATAAGAAAATAAAGCGCGAAAAGAATAAAATCAGGACGTCCTCGGGTTTTGACCCTTTGCTTGAAATTAAATTAAATTAGGACCTAATTAATTATTTAAAAGAAAGTGTTTTTATGTTTTTTATGGAAATAAAGAAAAAAAAGGAATTAAAATTAAAGTTAGTGAAACCCTAGTTCTAAATTATTTTAATTATTAATAAAACGTCAAAGTTGACCTAATTTAGACTAATTAATTAATTTACATGTTTATGTACAAAAATAATAATAATAATGAATAAGTATGAAAATAATTAATTAAGAAAAAGATGAAAATGTCGAAACCTAATTCTATGTAGTTTTTTTATTTATTAAGAAAAATATTAAAATTTAAAACCTAAATTAAACTAAATTCATTGTTAGTCATTTATTTACAAAAAATAGGTTAGTGGTGAAATTAATAATAATTAAAATATTTTACAATTTGATTTTCTGATTTTATTATGAAAAAAATTATTTTAGTGAATTAATGATAATTATAAAAAAAAACAATTAAAAAGAATTAGAAAGAAAAGAAAATTAAATTAAAAAAAGCATGCAAACCAAGGGGGTGTGAAGCCCATGTGGAAGTGATTTGAGGAATTCTGGCCCAAGAGTCACAAAGCCTTTGTTTGACTTGACTTTCCCAATCGTGTGCACGTTGGTTGACTAGAGTGCATCATGCTCTTCATTCTGTAACCACTGGATTGATCATCATGAGGGCGTGGCAAGCTCAGGCGTGAGGATGCATGGTGGGACATGGAACGGATGTTGCACTAGAACATGTTAACACAAAAATTATGAATTATGTGGGGGGACCTGGGAATCGAACCCAGGTCCCAATGTTTGCAAGGCACTTCCTCCACCAACTGAGCCATTCAAGCGTGTTTGTAGTATAATGATCAACAAAAGTAATATATGTAAAATAGTAATTATGCTGGAACTAAGAAAACGCGCGCCATATATTTGAATTCACCACTCACGTCCATGCACGCATCATCTTCTTCATCTGTTCTGAAACAAAAAAAGACTAAATAGCGGGGGTTTTAAACCCCGACAAACTGGAAATATGAAAATAGCGATTAGGCATACACTCAATATAAAAAGGGCGCGATGGTCTTAATAGTTTCGTCTTGTTGCAACGAGTTTATCTATGTTGGTCTGGAGGTCTAATTTCACAGTATATGCAAAGCCCTAATTTTCAAGCTTTGAAAACCCTAGATGTCATTCATGGTAACTGGCGTTTCAAGGCATATTAATGGAATTAAATCATACCAAAAGCTTTGCCTGGATGTTGTGAACACATAACAATCAACCAAATGTATTAAAAATGTATGAATCGTGATGTGCAAATCTGGAAAATAAAGCAAACCGTGTCACTTGTATTCTCTAATTCCTTGCGTGTTAGGATTGATTCTTGATGCCAATAGACTCCTAGCAATGTCAGTAATGTAATGGAAACGATCTTTGGCCTTGAATTGTCCTGCAAATAGGATTTCAGTTTCACAATTTTTATTGAAATTTTGCAAAGTGATTTTATGGCTTCAGCAGCTTTCACGTGTATATGGCTTTAGGGTTAGCTCTTGCATATGTATGTGAATGATTCTAGGTCAGAATTCAGCCCAAAAGTCCATGAATTAATGACTTGAATATTTGATTGCCTAATCATATCTTTTCCAATCTTTTCTTTCATGAAACCTTGCCAATCATGGATTTCTTTGCCTTGTTGATTGAGAAACGAGTTGCCAGCTTGCCCTAGTCACATTTGCTGCACAAAAAGATCTAAAAAAGCATATCTTTGAATTTTCTTATAATTAAAACCAATTAAATGAATTAATATAAATATAAATCCAATTAATTAATTAAAAATAAGAAAATAAATTATTTTGAGCTCAATGGGTCGTGCATAGGCTTTGGGTAATGATTCAAGAAAGAATTTGAGGCCCATTAGCAAATTTGAAGCTTTTTAGGCAAAGTTGACTTTTGAAAGTTCCCAAAAATTTCCCAACTTCTCCAATGCATATCTTGCTCAATTTTGAAGCTATGAACATGTTCTTGGACATTTTGGAAAGGTCTTGAAGTCCTCTAACCAATGCCTTTGGTCCCATGTCATTTTGATTTACCAATACCAAGTTATGGTCTTTGACTTAAAGTGCCTTTTTGTTGACTTTTGAAAATGACCTATAATGTTGAAATTGATAACTTTTTGTGAGAGCATTTCTTGGACTTGGAGTGTGAAGATGAGTTGTAGGAAATTTCATCCCCTTCAAAATGATCATTGGATGGGATTTTTCTGAGAAACCATGAAAAAGTTATGCCTTGGTCAATTTGCAGTTGACTTTTCAACTGTCCAAAAATAGAAACTTTTGCATCTTGAGACTTTTTGAGCCATGCTTGTGGAATCATGATCAAGAATTGATCAAATGATGATTGTGGCCTCAAAATAAGATGTTGACCAAAAATTTCGACTTTTGACTGTCAAATGACCATTTTGCCCCTGCAGTTGACTGTGGAGCAATTAGGGTTTTTGACTGTGCAATTTGATGTTGTGAGTCTTGAAACTTGACATATGGATGCTTGACAATGTTTGTAGGCATATGGGACTTGATTGGACCCCTGAAAATCTCAATTTCTTTGCAAGAACCAAAACCCTAATTTTGACTGTGTTAGGAGGCAATTGGACTGTGCAGCTCTTGAGAGATTTTGTAGCTTGATCTTGCCAAATCTTGAAGAATATGGGAGGGCAAATTTTGGGGTACAACAATCATGATACATGCATATACGCATTAGATCATACAATCTCATTTATGTCGAGAACATTCATTGCTTGATCCATATCATGCATTGCATATGACTGACCTTTACCTTTCAGGAAGGATACAGTTAAATGATCAGCTATGTCAAAGTAGACAAATACAGTCAAAAGAGACCAATCCAGTCAAAGAAGACAAGTTCAGTTAAATTAATTCCTAAAGTCAAAGAAGACAGCCCGTCATTATAGACAACCCGTCATTATAGACACCCGTCGTCATAGACACCCGTCATTATAGACACCCGTCGTCATAGACACCCGTTATTATAGACAACCCGTCATCATAGACACCCGTCGTTATAGACACCCATCAATATAGACACCCGTCAATATAGACACCCGTCGTTATAGACACCCGTCGTTATAGACACCCGTCATCATAGACACCCGTCGTTATAGACACCCGTCGTTATAGACACACGTCGTTATAGACACCCGTTGTTATAGACATCCGTCGTTATAGACACCCGTCATTATAGACAATCTGTCATTAAAGACAACTTGTCAATAAAGACAATCCGTCATTAAAGACAACCTGTCAATAAAGACAACCCGTCATTGAAGACAACTCGTCATTGAAGACAACCCGTCGTTGAAGACAACCCGTCAGTGAAGACAACCTGTCAATAAAGACAGCCCGTCCATGAAGACCATCCGTTAAAAGAGACAACTCGTCAAAAAAAAAAAGATAAAACCTGGTTCAGTTAAATCGATCCCTAAGAATTTTTCTGAGATAACCTGTCAGTAGAGACAACACATCAACCTTTTGAAGAGTTTAGAGATTCGACACTTGTATCCAGCCAGGGCATATCTGTAGACGACCAATTCCAGATTCGATTCCTGTATCTAGCCAGGGCATATCTGTGAGTAACTGATTGTAGATTCGACACCTGTATCCAGCCAGGGCATGTCTGCATGAAGAGTTTAGAGATTCGATTCCTGTATCCAGCCAGGGCATATCTGTAGACGACCAGTTCCAGATTCGATACTTGTATCTAGCCAGGGCATATCTGTGAGCGATTGGTTGTAGGTTCGATACGTGTATCTAGCCAGGGAATGTCTGCATAAAGAGTTTAGTGATCAACCCATGTAACAGGCCAGGTAATTATCTTTCTTTCTCAGGTACGCAAGTTCTCGCTAAGGAATCTCTTACGCGATCGACACCTTCCGATGGCATCTATAAGCCCGTCTCCACACCTACCAACAGTTTCCAAATGGCATCTATAAGCCCATTCCCGACATCCTTCTACCAACAATCTCCAGATGGCATCTATAAGCCCATCCTCCTATCCATCATCTTTCCAAATGGCATCTGTAAGCCCATTCCCGACATCACATTGCTGATACTACACCATGCGAGTGCAAATTTCTGGGCACTTTAGTGTTCAATCATCTTCCACCTTCGGATCACGAAAGGCACGCAAGCCAATCTACATCCTCAGGTCTAAGAAGATTGAACAGGGGCAACTGTTGTACCACAAAATTTTCCCTCCCATATTCTTCAAGATTCCTCAAGGGTTGCACAATCAAACCATCCTCATAAGCCAGTCCAAATTAGGGTTTTGGTTCCTTCAATGAATTTGAGGTTTTCAGTGGTCCAATCAAGTCCCATAGGCCTACATATATTGCCAAGCATCTACATGTCAAGTTTCAAGACTCACAGCATCAAGTTGCACAGTCAAAAGCCCTAATTGCTTCACAATCAACTGCAGGGGCAAAATGGTCATTTTACAGTCAAAAGTTAGAATTTTTGGTCAACATATTATTTTGAAGCCACAATCATCATTTGATCAAGTCTTGATCATGATTCCACAAGCATGGCTCAAAAATTATCAAGATGCAAAAAGTTTCTATTTTTGGACAGTTGAAAAGTCAACTGTAACTTGACCAAGGCATAACTTTTTCATGGTTCATCAGAAAAATCCCATCCAATGCGCATTTTGAAGGGGATGACATTTCCTACAACTTATATTCACATTCCAAGTCCAAGAAATGCTCTCACAAAAAGTTATCAATTTCAACATTATAGGTCAATTTCAAAAGTCAACAAAAAGGCACTTTAAGTCAAAGACCATAACTTGAGATTGGTAAATCCAAATGACATGGGACCAAAGGAATTGGTTAGAGGACTTCAAGACCTTTCCAAAATGTCCAAGAACATGTTCATAGCTTAAAAATTGAGCAAGATATACATTGGAGAAGTTGGGAAATTTTTGGGAATTTGCAAAAGTCAACTTTGCCCAAAACACTTCATTTTTGCTAATGGGCCTCAAATTCTTTCTTGAAACTTTGTCCAAGGCCTATGCACGACCCATTGAACTTAAATTGACTTATTTTCTTATTTTTAATTAATTAATTGAATTTTTATTAATATTAATTCATTTAATTCATTTAATTGTAGGAAAATTCAAAAGATATGGTTTTCAAATCTTTTTATGAAGCAAATAGGCTCAGGGCAAGCTGGCAATTTCGTGCATCAATCAAAGAGACAAGAATCACCCAATTTGCAAGGTTTTTCAATCAAAAAGATTGAAAAATATTTGATTGAAAATCAAATATTGAAAACTTTATTCCATGGATTTTTGGATCAAAACTTGACCTAAAACCTTTCTACTATAAGTGCATAACTCAACCCTAATGCCTGCAACGTACAAACTGCTACAGAAAACCATATGCCATATTGAAAAAAATCAAGAACAAAGTCAAAACTGTTCTCTCACTTCCAGGCCCTCTCAAGGCGAGTTAAGGATTCAAACACGTTGCTAGCATACTCAGAAACAATTTGCAATCAAAACCAAGTGTTTAACCTCAAGAAATCGCCTCTAACGGATTCACGGTTTTCCTAACTTTGTCAAAATCGAAACTCATAATTCATGCATCTTTACTGTGATTTTTTGTGTGTTTTGAGTTGCTTGCATCCACAGGAATCTTTTGGCATAAATTAATTGCATTGAGACGCCTTGAATCAGAATCTACCATTGATGAAATTTAGGGTTTCGAAGCTTTCAAAATAGGGCTTTGCTATACAAGGAAAATTAGACCTCAAGACGCACATGGTTGAAACCGTCTGAATGAGACGAAGACATTGAGACCCTCGCGATGAATTTATATAAACCATACGCCTATTCGCTATTATTTGACATTCCATATTGTGGGGGTTAAAAACCCCCGCTATTTGTTTTGTTTTCTGCAGGTTTGGTGAAGAAGATGACTACGTGTTAGTAAGTGATTGGAGCATTTGAAATAAACGCGCGTTTTCTTTTGATGAAGCATATTGCCTGACTTTCTAATATAATGATTAGTTTGTATTATAATATCAAACGCGTTCAAGTGGCCTAGTGGTTGGTGATCTGTCCAAGAATCATTGGGACCTGGGTTCGATTCCCAGGTCCACCCAAATCTCAATATTATTTTTTCTAAAGTGTTCCTATGCAGCGCTTGTCCAGAATTCCATCATGCAACCTCACAAATCAGCTTGCCAAGTGGCCATAAAGCTCAATCCAATGGCCATGGGGTGGATGACCATCATGTTCCCAGTCAAGGCCAGCGCAGCCAATTTCCAAAAGTCAACAGGGCTTGGTTCTTCTTGGGCCTCAGATTGCTCACAACAACCTCCATTGGGCCCATCAAACCCCCCTGGTTTACTATCTTTTTATTTATTTATTTTCTTTCTCCTTTTAATTCTTTTAACTAATTATTATTATTATTATTAACTAACAAATTAATTTTCATGATAAATTCAGACTATTAAAATATTTATATTATTATTATTATTATTAAATTTCACCTTAATTGTTATTTTTGTAAATAAAATACTAACAAATTAATTAGTTTAATTAGTTAATTTTAATTTTTTTTTCACAATAAATAAAATAGGTTAGAATTAGGGTTTTCTCTTGACTTTTTATTTCTTTTCTTTTTTATTTTTCATTAAAATATTAAAAAACACAAAAACACTTTTTTTCTTTAATTAATTAATTAATTAGTAAATTAGGTTTAATATTTTCATTTAATTACAAAAAAGGACAAAACTTAAATTCTTTTCTCAAAAAAGGGTCAAAACCCTAAGGACGTCCCGATTTAATTTCTTTCGCGCTTTACTTTATTTTAATCATATTTATGTAACTGTTTCCGGAGATGTAATAGTTAATTAGGGTTTACCACTTTCTTTTACTTTCTCGTATTTATTTCCAAAACGGGTTTTTGTTTTTGGCGATGTATTGACATGCGCCTTGTAATAGCGTAGCTTTACCTTTCCGCAATTTATTTTCCGCACTCTTAACTGTTAATATGCATGAAAGATTTGTATGAAAATTAAAAATAACTCATAGATCACCATGATACATGCACAAGATAAACCTTAACTGAAAAACAACACACATGCACATGCCACTCCTAGGGTACGCCTCACTCTGGTTGCCTCGAACGTGGTCGTCAAGTATAGGGTGTTTTAGAGGTCGCCCTCCTGTCTAAAGATCCAGTTGCCTCGAAACGGTTGCCTCGGATAAAAAGGATCTAGGACATTAGGGTTACTGCTAAGGCGTCCTACTATTGCTTCGGTGACCACACATGTCCCTAATCATCGAATTGACCCGAATACCTCCAACGATGGTGCTACCTACCTCTCAATGGTGGGATAGCACTATCTAAAGGACTCTTACACAGCCTAATTCCTTAGAGTAGGTAGATTCTCATGGGTACTTGCTCTTTTCAAAACAAACAAAAATACTTTTCACACTTACACTTTCAAAAAGTTTTCAAACAAACACTTCATACACTCTTGAGGACTGATACAAGAGTTACCTAGAAGTTTTCAAAACGAAACTTTTTCAAAACCCACAACACTTGAAAAGCAAACAATTTTGAAAACATAAGAGCAAGTACCTAAGAGCCCATGGATAACCACGGATAGAAAGGGTGCTAACACCTTCCCTTTCTATAAATCTACCTCCTGAACCGAGAAACATTCTCAAAGAAGGAATTTTGCTGTGCTTTTGTCCTTTCCATGTTGGAGAACATAAAAGACGGTGGCGACTCTTGCTTACCGCGACATTTCGCGAACCAGCTAAAAAACAGTCAGTTCTATTTCCACCGATCACAATGTGTATTGGGGCAACACGATGAAAAATGTGGAAAAGAACATGCAATCTACTACCTTAGCAAGAAATTCATCGACGGTGAAACCAAGTACTCACTCCTCAAGAAGACTTGTTGTACTTTGGCTTGGGTTACTAAAAGACTGAGACAATATATGTTAACTCACACCACATGGTTAATAGCAAGAATGGATCCCCTGAAGTATGTGTGTGAAAAACTTCTCTTACAGGAAGAGTTTCCAAATGGAAGATGTTACTATTTGAGTATGACATCCAATATGTTATTCAAAATTCCATCAAAGGTAGTATACTAGCTGATCATCTAGCTCATCAGTCGTTTCCAAAATATCAACCGATGAAGTTCGAATTTCCAGACAAAGACGTCATGGTTATAGGTGACTACGAGATACCAGGACCTGACGAAGGGCCTGAACCAGGGGCAGTTGGACACTCATGTTTGACGGTGCTTCAAAATCACCAGGACATGGTATTGGGCAGTATTGACTTCTCCAAAGAATTTCCATAAACCTTATATTGCAATGTTATGTTTTATTTGTACCAATAATGTTGCTGAATACGAAGCCTGTATCTTGGGTCTAGAAGATGCTATTAATCTAAGGATTAAACATCTCGAAGTTATGGAGATTCAACATTGGTCATATACCAAGTCAATGGTGAATGAGACACTCAACATCCAAAATTAATTCCATATCGGGATCATGCTTTGAATCTAGCTACAAAATTCACTGAGATCACTTTCACCCACATTCCATGAGAAGAAAGTCAAATGGAAGACGCCTTGGCAACTTTGTCAACCATGTTCAAGATAACTTGGCCAAATCATGAACCGCGTATCACGATCAGACATTTTGAAGAACTTGCGCATTGTCTCACCATTGAAGAAGGACTAGATAACAAACCTTGGTTCTATGACATAAGAGGTGTTTGGAAAAACAAGAATATTCGTAAAAAGCCTCAATAATTGACAAGTGAACTCTACGAAAACTAGTTGCAAAGTTCTTTTTAAATGGTGATGTGTTACACAAAATAAACCATGATATGGTGTTACTAAGGTTCATGGAGAAACGTGAAACAAAAACACTTATGACAGAGATCCATGAAGCAACCTTCGGGACTCATACAAACGGATATGCCATGGCTAGAAAAATCTTAAGAGAAGGTTATTATTGGTTGACAATGGAAGCTGATTGCTACCATTATACAAAGACATGTCACAAATTCCAGATATACGCTGACAAGATGCACGTGCCACCAACTCCGCTGAATATCTTGAGTTTACCTTGGGCATTCTAGATGAGGAGGATTGATATGATAGGAATGATCGAACCAAAGGCTTCTAATGGACATTGATTCATACTACTCGTTGTTGACTACTTCACCAAGTAGGTTGAAGTTGTGTCTTATGAGAATGTGGCAAGCCAAATGGTTACTCGGTTTATCAAGAAAAACATTATATGCAGGTATGGGGTTCCTAGCAAAATAATTACAGACATTGGGTCCAACTTAAACAACAAAATGATAAAGGAGTTGTGCGATGACTTCAAGATTGAACATCATAACTCATAACCTTATCGACCCAAGATGAACGGGGCCGTTGAAGCTACCAATAAGAATATCAAGAAAATCGTTCAGAAAATGGTGATGAAATATAAAGATTGGCACAAAATGTTTCCCTTTGCTCTATATGGATATCATACTTCAATGCATACTTCGACATGTGCAACTCCTTTCTCTCTTATAAATGGAATGAAAGTTGTACTCCATCTTGAAGTAGAGATTCAATCACTATGAGTCCTTATAGAAACCAAGCTCGAAGAATCAGAATTGGTTCAAACACAACTTGATCAGCTCAACCTTATTGAATAAAAATGCTTAACGGGTTTCTACCTTGGTCAGTTGTACCAAAAGCGGATGAAGAAAGCATTCGATAAGAAGGTTCGTCCTTGAGTTTTCAAAGAAAGGGATTTGGTTCTAAAGAAGATTCTGATACCTCTTCTAGATTCACGTGGTAAATGGACACTCAACTATGAAGGTCCATATGTGGTTAAAACAACATTCTCAGGTGAAGGTCTTATCTTCACGATAATGAATGGGGAATAACTACCACATCCTATAAACACCGACGCGGTAAAAAATACTATGTATAAAAGGCCCACTAAGTCGAAACCCTAAACAAGAAACTTAGGCAAAAAGGGGCGTTCCGGTGGATTGAAAACCGTAAAGGGCGATCCAGGTAAAATTAGGGACATACCAACAAAATCATTATCCCGGTGGATTGAAAACCCGAAAGGGCGATCTAGAAAAAAGTAAGGGATTTTATTCAAAAAATGAACAAATAGACTGCGATACGAGAATCCATTACTGTTGTACCCCAATTTTTTCCCCTAAGATCCCTTCATCTTACCATATTGATTCAATCACAACAAGATCACATTAGGGATTTTGGTTCTCCTCCCTATCTTTAGCTTTACTCTTTGAGGAATCACCAAGAACCTTGACTTGTTTTTCTTTTGTGATCATGCATGTTTTGTTTTGACTTTCCTTTTAATTAATAAAATGCAATGTTGATTGGCCTTAAATCTCTCGTTGGAACCCATGGTCATGTTCTGCAATTGCACACGAGTTGGTGCGAGATCAGCATTGTACTGATACTGTTTGTAGAAAGCAGCAGCTAAATCCTCCCAGGTGTGGATGCAGGAACTCTCCAATTGATAGAACCATTCAAGTTGAGTCCCTACTAGGATATCTTGGAAGAAATGGATCCAAAGCTTTGGATCAGTTGTGTATGGTCGAATCTTGTGGACATAATACTTTAAGTGCATCTTAGGGCAAGAGACTCCATCATACAGGGCAAAGGTAGGGATTTTGAGCTTTGGCGGGATGACTACCCCAGAAACTAATCCCATGTCTCCTAAATCCAAACGGGGTATCTGTTGAATCTCCATAGCACTGAGGTGATCCTCCATCTATTTGTACTTGTCATCAGTGGGAGGATATTATTCCTCAAAGTAGTCAGCTTCGGCTTCATCAATCTCCAGATTGTTGTCTTCTTCATGACTATCCCCCCTGTTGGATGGAGATGAAAGATCTAGAGCTCCATTGACCGGTCCTCTAGGTCTTCTTCTCAAGTTCAGGACGCCTACTGACTTTTTGGAATTTTTCTTCTTGTCTTTGATAAGAAGGGTCTTCAGGTCCTCTTGCCCCTTAGCCATAGCCAGGAACATTTGTTGGAATTGAGCATTTTGAGCTTGGAGATCTTTCACTGTTTGTTCCATATCCATCTTACTGAAATAAACAGTAGGAAGATAAGGAAACCTGTATGGTAGAAACCTGTCATGATATGATGCATGATATGTGGATGCATGTTTTCAAGGATCTCACGGGGTTAGTAGTCACTTACAGTTTTGGATTGGAGAACTTTGTATCAGCGGATGTCCTTCCACGAGAATTAAGCTCACCATGTCAAGTGGGTTGTAGCCCTTGACTCAAGTTTATTGTACTTGATCTTTGATGGAGTTTGATCAGAGGAAAATAAATCCTCTTGTCCCTTGATAGACATCTAGTTCAACGTGACCCTGCATCATAGGCCCTTGAAATCCTTGAAATGGTTATTGAAAATGCCATGGTATGATGTCATGATGTTCATGATGTTATGTATAAGGATGCAAAGTAAGAAAGTTTATATACAAATAAATAAATACACACAAAGCATACAAATCCTTAGGTTTAGGCTTGCATGGAGTTTGTAAGTAAGAACCCTCTTTAAGTTTAGTTGGCTCAACCTGTCCTAGTAATAGTAACCGGGTTCTAAGGAGCTCAATATCACTGATTTGTTTTCTCGGGCATTGTTTCAGCGCAAGCCTCTTTAATGGCGACCGAAATATCCCAAAAAACCAAACCTCATTGAGTGTAGTATCGAGTATCTACCAACTTCATACTGCACCAAAGTCGGTCATCTCACTACGTCCTAATGGCCAAGTTGGTCAAGTAAAGGTTATAAAAGTCAGTTAGTGCTTCATGACATCACTCAGCGGCCCCGTATTCTCCTTGACTACTCAAGGGCTATCGGTACCCACAAATATGTCACACTAACATAGATATTTCTTAGACCATGTCGGTATACCCCGCACAGTTTCCACAATGTATTGCTACTTACCTAAAAGGTGTTCCCCAAATCCGGGTGTAGGATTTTTAACAGTAACCCAAACAAGGACCCAAAATGTAAAGCATACAAGTCAAACAATGAAAGCAAGTAGATGTGATCTATCCCTAAGGTAACCCCACTTTTAGAACTTAGTCCTCAGCAGAGTCGCCAGTTCTATGATATGGTGGGAGAACTGACTTGGGTGTTTTGCGTTTGATTGCAAATGTTGCGGTTGGCAAGAGTCGCCACCGACTTTTCTTTTATCCAACAAGGAAAGGTGAAAAAGCACAGGAAAGACCTTTAGAGATGTTTTCTTGAGTTTGGGGGGTAGATTATGAAAAGGGAAGGTATTAGCACCCTTTTCATCCATGGTTTTCAATGGGCTCTTAGTTACTTGCTAGATCACTTGCTTTTGTTTGAAATTGTGCTTTGTGTGGGTTTTTTTAAAGTATTTTGAAAATGCGTCATCATTTAGGCAAACTTTGTAATGATTCTCGTTCGTAAGAATGTATACAAAGCGTTGATCTTTTGAAAATGTTTTCAAGTTTGAAAGATGTTTTTGAAAGTGTTGGTGTTTGTTTTGAAAATAGCAAGGATGTTTGTTTTGAGATGGAGCAAGTAATTAGGAGCAATCTACCTACTCAAATTTCTTTCTTGTTCATTTTCTTTTCTTTTGACATTGTTGTCTTACCATTGATTTGGTAAGCAACCCTATCTTTGGATGTAAGCGGGATGGGCATGGGTCATCGTATACCCATGATTAGCAATGTTGCAAGGTATCTTAGCATTCTTTTTTGAGGGACTAAGATCATTTGTAAGGCAACTTTGATAACATCATCAAGGGACTATGATCTTGTATTTTTGCTTGTTTTTGCTAAGATACCTCACATGCGTAGTATGGCCATTTATAAGGTAACCAAGTGGATTTTACCCTAGGGGTGCTTGTGTGCAAGTGTACTGATTTTCATGCTTGTTTTGTCTTGTATTATGGTTTTCTACTTGTTGACTTTATCTTGCCATACACACCCTAATTACTAACAATTATATTTGAAAGCGATAAATTGTGGAAATCTAAAGTCCTACGCTATTACAATATTTTAGGGATGGGGGTACATATTTATGAATGGGGGTTGCAAATAAAATTAAATCCTAAGTTACTATTACAACCATATTGAAATGTACAATATAAGAAAGAAAAAGGACTTGTTTAGAAAATGGTTTTTTGTCTTAATGAAAAAAAGAAATTAATTAATTAATAAAAGAAAATATTTTTATGTCTTTTTATGTTAATATTAAAAATGATGAAAAGGAAAATAAATGACAGATAGAAACAGCGTGCTACTGCAAGCAAAACAACAAGGATCAAAAGTTTTGAAGCCAGGTGCGTGATGACTCAGAAAGGAACGTCAATGGAATCAGAAGTTCTAGATTGGTACACTTTGAGGTCCTGCAAGACACGTTAGAGGGAAAACACAGAAGTTCTAGGTTGCTATGTGCTGAACTTCTGAATTTTAGAACAATGAGAAAATATTAGAAGTTCTGTATATTAAAACAGTGAAGAGAAATCAGAGGTTCAATATGTGCTAAGACAGTGAGTGAACATCAAAAGTTCAGTGTGTGTTAACAGCGAGTGAACATCAGAAGTTCAGTGTGTTTAAACAGTGGGAAAATCATAGAAGTTCTGTATGTTAAAACGGTGAGGAGAACTCAGAAGTTGTGTTGTGCTAAAACTGTGAGTGAACATCAGAAGTTCTATGCCATATTCCAACTCTTAATCAGCACATCCGCAATTTATTCAGTTCTTAATAAACAGCAAATCAGAAGGATAATAGCACAATAGTTTATAGAAGTTCTAATCTTAAATCTGAGTCCAGGCCTAATCAAGAAGTTCTAATCCACAGTTTTTCTACTTATGCAATGGTATGGACAACATTAATTATGATATTTACATATTAATGATGTCCTGAATAAAACAAAATGCAAAGTCAGAAAGACTTACCTTGAATCTGAAGTGTATGCTTAGAGCTTTGGACTGCTGCTTTCAGATGTTCTAGCGTCAGCGAGAGTAGCGGAACAATGTTTATGTTCTTTGATTCAAAGGGAAGAACAAAGGTTCTGTTTAGGATTTGTGAAGGTTTTCACTGTTTTTCCTTTCTCTCTTTTGATGATTCCTTCCCTCTCCAAAAGCCATCCCTTTGCAAGTGTGATGGAGCAACTTATTTATAGGTAGATTTGTTGTGATTTTGGGGGGAAAAACAAATGGGATTTAAACTTTTTGGCACATTGTTCCATTGCTTTTTTATCACAGTCTTTGTATGCTAGTTTGGTGCAATTATGGGATGCAGGCGTAGGCTGAATTAGCTATTGGTTATAGGATTGTGCTGTAGCAGTGCAGCAGGCTGTGTAAACAAGGTTTTGGGATTTGGTCATGTTCTGACCAAAGCGTTGAATATAGCCTTTGTATGCTAAGGTGTTTCCTTGTTCTTGAAGCAAGCATGGTGGTTAGCAGCTTTTAGCAGCGCCTAAGCTGGAATTATAAGCAGGAATTAAGGAAAGGTAACTTCAAAATCAAAAGCAACGCATGGGCCCAGCACGCTTTTGTACAAGAGTTTGCTTTTCCAAGACAATAAAGGTAATTTTATGCCACACGTGGAGAAATCCTTTAGACAAAGACCCATAAGTGGTTGTGAGCATTAAATGATGATGAGATTGATCAAACCAGAAATCCTGCAACGTGAGATTCTGCACCATTGCTTAATTCTGGATCAGAGGTTCGGTTTCAACATGATTCAGAATGAATAACCAACTTCTGATCTTTGTATCTCCTTGCTCCAGCATGTTCTGAAGGAGTTCTCAGACTTTCCAGGAAGCTTGCATCATGATTTGTAACCTTCTTTGAATTACCCTTGCAAACTCTGACTGAACCTTTATGAAAAATGGCCCAGAAGTTCTGACCAAACTCTGTCTTGATAGTGTCCAGAATTTGCTGAGTGTTTTAGTTTCATGGACGTGTCTTTGAGGAGTTATAACTTGAAATCCCATCATTTCTAGGAGAAGTTTTGTTCTGCAATGTTTTAGATATCATTGAAATCTATAACTATTGTATCAAAAGTTCTTCCAGAATCAGCTTGCATCATGATGATAATCTGATCAGAAGTTTTGAGCTTGTCATATTTCTTAAACACTTAGAAAAATTCTAATTATTTAGAGAATTGACTTTTCCAAAGTAACTTTTGATTTTTGAATTTCTAGATGAAATAAACTTCATATCTCAACATGTCTTGAAGAAATATGACTCTTGAAACTTGATTTTGATCCAAAAGTCAAAGTTTGACTTTTCAGTATGCAAATGACGATTTTGCCCTTATGGGTGCCTTTCTTGGAACAAAATGCAATTCAAGGCTTGGAATTGGATAGAAGCAAACCTAAGGGTCCAGAATGATCCTTTGAGAAAAGAGAGGGAAAATTTTTGGGTACAACAATAACCTTCCAAGATTCAAATGTTGGGGCAGTACGTACCAAGTTCATCATATTGCACATAGGGTCCAAATCCCCCTCCAAACAACTTTAAGTATAAACTTTTCAAGCTTCGAATACTTGGGGCAATCTATGTCAAGTTTATGGTGAGGTCTAAGTTCTTTTTTAGGGTACTTCCTCCATATCTTGGAGATTGAGGGGCGTATCTTTCGAAATTCTAATGTTGGGGCAAACCACTGCGAGGCTCGATCTAAAGGAGTTGATTCAAAATGGTTCATCAAAGCCAAACATTTTTAAGAGTCTTTTAATCAGGGGCATAGTGAAAAATAGTGGGGCCATTAATTTTATGATCAAGCTATTTCCAAGCTCATATCAATGAGAATCTCCTCCAAGACCCTACCAACAAATTAGGGAAAGACAGTCCACATAGGGGCAAGTACTCCGCGTACTTTCATAATCTCCAGTGGATCTTTCTCCTACATCAGCAATCTTCAAGTTTAAATCGATTATCGGGAAATCGTGATAGCATAACATTCAACCATCATGTGACAAGAAACCTTGTTGCATAGGCAAAACTCTACGCTTTAATCATCCATGACCCATCATAGGGGCATCAATCAAAAGCACACGAATCTGCATAAATCATTGTCATGCATTCATTAGGTTACTTCGACCCAAAATCAAGATATGTTTATCATCTCATCTGGCTGACGACTTCCGACAGCATGGATCTAACAAAAAGCCCAATTCTCATTGGCACATCAAAATTTCAACATCCATTGATGCATATCCAAGTCACCCGTTACATGCATTGGTCATTCATTCAACACATTAACGCCTACATCTGCATGCATACATGACATGTCATAAACTGAGACTTAGTACCCCATAAAAATCTAGATTCAATTTCTAGGGGAGTCACTATTACAATCTCTAACATCTCTCCGACTATCCCTCTCAATGAGTCTACGATACAAGCGTTCTTCATCAAACTAAGGCGTGAGCAGCCTCACACAACCTCATTTCTTTGTCCATATGTAAGCAGCCTTATGTAAAAGTCGTGAGCAGCCTCACGCTTTCCAAACACCTGGTCTACTCCTTCTGGTGACCCTACCAATATTAGCGACCTTGATGTTCGTCTCACCTCCCAAGTTGATAATATTCTGGTAGCCCCACTGACGTTGGTTTAAAGCCTAGTTCATGTTTGGTGCATTGTTTCAAAAATCTAATTATCGTCTAGCAGTGTTACAATTTCCGTTTGGAAGCTAAATCCTCATCACCAGTTCTCAGCTTGTAGCCTTCCTTAGGCACTGATTTCGTAGTTCAAATGAAAATAGGCATTGCATTTATCAATCATCGCATCATTTCAATTCATAATATTATCATGTTAAGCATACATACCATGCATCACGCATGCATCAAGCATAAACATATCAAACATACATACATACATTACATTTAATCATATATGCCTATGAAAACGGCGAAAAATCTCAAGGCATGACTACCAGCTAAGACAAACTCAAAATTAAAATCTAAGCTTGGCACTATCCATTCATTTTGCTATCACTGTAGCTACTTCAATTGAGAATGGATACATCCGTCAAAGGTACTGCTATCAAAATTTCACTAGGCAGCTTACCTACGATTCATATCCAAGGCCTAGTCATCACCAGCCTCCGAGCATTACACTTACGATTATCAAATTCAAACCTTTCAAGTTCGAACATCTCAAAACATTCAAACTCATTTGGTTATCATGTTAATCAAGCCTCGGTTGAGAACAGACACAAACCGGCTTCATTAGCAACAAAAAAAATTGGGGTTCATTTCTTCATGATGATATCCTTGGTTAAGAACAGACACAACCGGCATCATCAGTGAAACTTCAGTTTCAATCTTCAAACCTAGCATTTTTATGCTAAACATTTACCTTGGTTGAGGACAGATATAACCGGTAAAAATCTGATCTCATCTTTGATCTAGTTATCTAATATTTAATCATCAAAAAACCGCCTTTTCTATGATATAACTCATTGTGTCAGTCTCCATGCAGCAATTTGTGAAATCCACGATACAACTCATTGCGTCAGTCTCCATGCAGTAATGTGTGAAGTCCACATTATAGCTCATTACGTCAGGCTCCATGCAGCAATGTGTGAAATCTGCGATATAACTCCTTACGTCAATCTCCATTCAGCAATGTGAGAAATCTGCGATATAGCTCATTGTGTCAGGCTCCATGTAGCAACGTGCGAAAATTGCAATATAAATCATCGCCTCAGTCTCCATGTAGCGATGTAGTGAAGAAATGAAAAACACAAGAAAGGGGGTTAAATTGGGATCTTAAAAATCAATGCAAATGACACGACAATTTTTATCCTGGTTTGTTTGATCTCAAACTACTCTAGTCCACCCGCCAAGGTGATTTGGCCTCTCTCCAACGATGTCTTAATTCACTAATCAAATTGGTTACAAATCTACTTTGACAACTGCCAAAGTCTTCTTGAGTATCACCACAACCTGGTATATCTCAAGGAATTGCACTAACAAAAGTATGAACAAAAGCAGTGTACAGTATGTTTTTCGTTACAAAAACAGTATCACAAACTTGTGATGTATTTCACAGTTTAAAGAATAATTTGAATAAGCAGTAGCAGCATTGAAAGATTGTGAATTGTAGTGTTGTAAATCGTGAACGATTTAACCTTGTCCTTTGTTTAAATAGACGCATCAATCTTGTGTAATTGGAAACTTGATAAATGTCAGTTAATGCACTTTCCTCAATTAGAAGATCCTTGTTTGTTTGTAGCCGTTGTAATTGATACAACTTTGATGAATAGTAACGCTTCAGAACATTAAGGAATCTATTTGTTGCTTGCTTAAGAACTTGGAAGGTAAGAATCATAAGGTCCTGTTTGCAGCGTTAGACTCCGGTTCAGAGTTAAAACATCTTTCTCTTAGCGCAAATTCTGATCTTCATTCATCATAACATTCTGAGATTTAGTCTACATTCACAGCAGGAACAACCTTGTAGCTTAACTTCTGATCCACTTCCGCCAGAACTTCTCTACAAAATAGAATATAATTTTAGAGTGCATATTTGTTCTTTGTGTTTGTTATCATCAAAACTCTTACGAGGGTTGTAGAATCAAACTATGTTCTAACAATCTCTCCCTTTTTGATGATGACAAAAACTAGGATATTTCAATAAAAATAGACAGAACATAAAGCATTAGAGAGTCTCCCCCTGAGTTGAGTACTAAGATAGAGATGAATTACTTCCCTGAAGTTCATTTTGATAAGAGCTTTTGATGCATCTCCTTCTGTCTTCATCAGATTTTTGTTCCTGTTTTGCTTTCAGGAAAAAAATGAGAAGATATGATATTCAAAATGTTTGAGACCTTGTCCCAATATAGTGTTATTGAAAATAACTTACGTTCTCCCCTTTTTTGTCAGGAATCAAAAATCAATATAATCACTAATATTCAGAGTCAAAAAGATGATTTATATTAAAACAGATTTCAATAACATTTTCAGAGCCAGATAAAACAAGATAAATGAATGCAGAAAACAAGTTATAAAAAACTAAGATTGAGGAGGGGGAAGTCGTGTGAACAACGCTTCCAGCAAGCTCTTAATCTAAGTGCTTGATTCTGCTTGTTTTCCCAACATTTCCTTGATTTCTTTGGTCGTGTCTTCTTACTTTTCCAATATTTCTTTGATTACTGCATTCTATTTCTTTAACTCTTCCAGAGTTTGCATAACCAAAGATGAAGCTGGTGTATCCATGGAAGATGCAAGTTTCTCAGAGCACTTTGTAGCATTTTCTGATTCAGTGGCTTCTTCAGTTGCTTTTCCTTTTTCTTGAATAATAGCTAGAGGAAGATTTTCAGAGCATGGTTCAATAACTTCTGAAGGTTGGTGCTCTTTCCAAGGAGCATTGTCCAGCAGAAGGATAGATTTCCTTTCCCAGTGACTCAGAACTTGATCCTTGAAAACTTTCAACTGATCACAAAAGTTATGTTGAGACAGTTCATAGCTTAATTCTTTGAGCTTTTGGAATTCTGAGTTGAACTATCTTCTGAACCGATTCCAGTGAGAATCAGAAGCAGCAGGATTTGGATTTTCTAAACTTGATTGCTTCAAAGAGTTAACTCATTCCATTAATTCTGTTTCAAAAATCAATAAGTTTCTACCAACATCTGCTTTGGTTATAGTTGGTTTTGGTTTGGGAATGGAAATTTTATGAGAGGTTGAAGCTAGGTGATCCAGCGCTTCTAAGTCAATGATTGTTCTGAGGTGATCACCTGGACGGTTAATAGGAGAGGGAGTAGGTGAATCAGAAATGATGATTGGTGATCGAGGTGTGTTTGGTGGAGTGGAATGGTACGGTTATCGGATTTTTGGAATATCTAGGATGGAGAGAGGTTGTCGAACCATGAGAGATTCTGTAATTCCAATAATTTGTGTGGTGGTATCAGAGTCTGTGTATGAATCTTCTGGTTGGTTAGCGGTAGCGTTTGGATTTTCTGGGTGAGTGGTTTGGAAGTTTGGATTTTTTGTTTAAGGAGTTTGAAGGTTTGGATTTTCTGGGTTAGGAGTTTGAAAATATGGATCAAATTGATCAATATCAGAAAGAACTCTATCAAGTTCTGGCTGATTTTGTTCAAGATGTGGATTGGGAGAGAGAGGTTCGTTTAGTATGTTTTCCAGAGTTACAGAAGGGTCAAACTCTATATCAAAATATTCAAATGTTTGAGGTGATGGATCTTCTATTGGTTTAGGAGAGGAGGGTGTTTCAGATGTTGGAAAAACTACTGATTCTACAACAGAAATAAAAGAAGTGTTACCTTTCTTTTTAGCAGCTTTTGGAGTCCTATGAGAATATCCTTCTCCTGCAGCTTTTCTCTTTCTGGACTTCTTTAGGACAACATCTGGAGCTTACTGATGCAGATCACGAATGTTTAGCTCTGGAGCAGTTTCATCCTTCTTGCATGCTTCTAAGTATCTGACCACTATTTTTGGTGTAGTATCAACTTCAGAAAATAGAGGAAAATATTCCAGAGGGATTCTCCTTGACGTGATGACTTGACGTGATGACTTCATGTGTAAAAATGGTTGGCTGTCAATAATCTTCATATTTTTCAGGTTCTTGGAATTAAGGGGTTTTCCAGCACATGCCTCCAGCATGCTTATCTGCTGAGCTTCAGTCAGGTGCTCTATCAATCTATGCTCAATCAGAATATCAGAAATTAACCTACCCAGAGGTATCCAATCCTTCTTGGTTTTTTCATCTTCTCTTGTTTACTTCACGCTTGTTCTCAGATGATTGAAAAGCAAGTGAGGAAGGTTTATTCTCGTCTTCTTCCTAATGAAATATAGCAGAAACTGTTGATCAATATTGATGTAGTCAGGAGAGCTTGTTGGCTTCTTGTGATTAATACAGCCCAAAATGATCTTAGCCCAGATTCTGAACTAGTCCTTCAGATCTCTAATCTTGTTGGATGGCTGCCCATAAGTGGAGATTACTCTTGATATGGCTTTTAGGTCAGAGTATTTCTCAGTCATACCGTTGCACCTGATTCCTCCGCCATTGTACCCAATCAGCTTTGCAAGCAAATCTCCAGTAATTGAAATGTTCTTGCCCGTTACATAAGACGTTACTTGGTGATTAGAGGAGGTTGCATGAATCTAGAATTCCTTTACTATAATTGGGAACACTGGACCTAGAAGACGATCTAAATACTTGTTCCAACCTTGAGCAGCTACATCTGCAGAAAGATCAAACCCATTTTCCTTCAAGCTTTCAAAGTCGATGATAAGCTCGCAGAGAACCTCAAGAGATTCAATTGGAGTGACTAAGGTTCTTATCGATTTTTCATACTGTTCTGCTGTTGGTGATGAACCAGGAGCACATTGAAGAGTTTTAGCGCTTGAAGAAGATGCCATTGTTCACACTGATTGTTTGAGATTTCTGAGAAAAAGGGTTTTTGCAAACGAAAACTGAAAAATAGAAGCGAGAAAAAGTGAAAGTGATAGTGAGTGTGTATTTATAATCAATTTGAAAACTTAATCAATAAGAAAGAGAAAACAAATTAATGATTACACAACAATTATGAATCCTGAAAATAGGGGATGGTGTGGAGATAAGAAACAGTTACCAATGACATGCGTCTCAATGCACCCAATCAAAGCTTTAGACCCTTCAGAATTTGAACGCGTGTTCAGCCTTAGAAGGACGCTTGTGAGAGGATGACAGATGTTGATAATGTGAACTGCACGCCTTTATCTTTGAAATGAACCGTTCAGATTTTCTTAGATAGATTTTTATGCAACTGTTCTTCTAACTTCTGAAGACTTGTTGATCAGATGTTCACAAAGAAAACATAAAATTCTGAGGGTTAATGAATATATAAATAAAACTATTATTCTGGACATAATTTCATGCTGAGATGTTTCAGAATGAAATTAAACCTATCTTCAAAAAGTGGTTTAGTAAAGACATCAGCCCATTGATGGTCTGTGTCAATAAATTTTAAGGAAAGAATTCCTTTCTGAATATAGTCCCTAATAAAGTGATGTTTTATTTCTATATGTTTATCCCTAGAATGCAAAATAGGATTCCTAGATAAACATATTGCAGAAGTATTATCACATAATATAGGAATGTTACTCTCAAATATGTTGAAGTCTTCAAGCTGACTCTTCATACAGAGCATATGTGTGCTACATCCAGCAGCTGCTATGTATTCAGCTTCAGCTGTTGACAAAGAAATTATGGATTTCCTCTTGCTGGTCCATGAGATCAGATTTTCTCCCAGAAACTGGCAGCTTCCAGAAGTGCTTTTTCTTTCTACTCTGTCTCCAGCAAAGTCAGCATCACAGTACCCTACTAAATTGTATTCACTGGTTTTTCTATAAAACAAACCAAGGTTAGTAGTACCTTTCAAATACTTGAAAATTCGCTTAACAGCTGTTAAATGAGATTCTCTAGGATCTGATTGGAATCTGGAACATAAGCATACACTGTATAGAATGTCAGGTCTTGAAGCTGTAAGATATAAGAGAGAACCAATCATACCTCTGTAGATCTTATGTTCTACCTTTTTACTTACCTCTTCCTTTTCCAGAATGCACGTGGGATGCATTGGATTCTTGGATGGCTTACACTCTGATAGGTCAAATTTCTTCAGAAGTTCTCTGGCGTATTTGCTCTGGTGTATGTAGGTTCTTTCTGGAGTTTGATTGATCTGAATGTCCAGAAAGAATTTGAGTTCTCCCATCAAGCTCATTTCAAACTCTTCCTGCATAGACTTAGCAAATTCTCTTCCCAGAGAAGCTTTAGTAGATCCAAATATTATATCATATACATAAATTTGACAAACTAAAATGTCATTCTTAAATGTCTTACAGAACAAGGTTGTGTCCACTTTCCCTCTGGTGAATTCCTTTTCTAACAAAAAGCTACTAAGTCTTTCATACCAGCTTGTTTCAGACCATATAGTGATTTCTTTAGTTTGAAAACATATTCTGGATGTTTAGAATTTTCAAACCCAGGGGGTTGGTGCATATAAACCTCTTCATCAATGTATCCATTTAAGAATTAACTTTTGACATCCATCTGATTAAGAGTGATGCCGTTATTCACAGCAAAAGAAATTAAGAGTCTGATAGATTTTAACCTGGAGACTGGAGCAAAGTTTTATGTATAGTCTATCCCCTCTTGCTGACTACAACCTTGTGCAGTCAATCATGCCTTGTTTTTGATGAATTCTTCTTGTTCATTCAGTTTGTTTCTGAATACCCACTTTGTTCCAATGACGTTAAACCCTTTTGGTTTGGGAACTAGATCCCATACGTCATTTCTGGTGAATTGATTTAACTCCTCCTGCATAGCCAGTATCCAGTCTTTGTCCAGAAGAGCTTCATCAATGGTAGTTGGCTCAATCAGAGATACCAATCCCATGAGAGATTCTTCAGAACTTCTGAATGTTGATCTTGTTCTGATTGGATCTTCCTTCTTTCCCAGAATCTTGTCTTCAGAATGAGCTAGGCTGCTTCTGGATAGTCTTTTCTGGAGAGGTTCTTCAGATGTTTCTGTAGTGCTTGTGACATTTCCTTCTGATGTTTTTTGAGCGTCTTTGTTGGGAACTTCTGATGAATTGCCTTCAGTACCTGTGAACTGAACTTCTATATCTGCAAGAGATTCATTTTGCTTTGACTTTTGATAGCCAAGCTTGTCATCAAATCTAAAATTGATTGACTCTTCTACAATCTGTGTTTCTGTGTTATATACTCGGTAGCCTCTTGAGCGTTCAGAGTATCCTAACATAATACACTTATGTGCTTTAGAGTCAAACTTGTTCAGATGTTCTTTGGTGTTAAGCATAAAACAAATATATCCAAATGGATGGAAATACGAAATGTTAGGCTTTCTGTTCTTCCACGGTTCATATGGAGTCTTATCTAGAATAGGTCTTATGGAGATTCTATTTTGAATAGTTGTGTTAATTGCTTCTTCCCAGAAGTTCTTAGCAATGTTAGTCTCGTTGATCATGGTTCTGGCCATTTCTTGTAAAGTTCTGTTCTTTCATTCTACAACTCCATTTTGTTGGGGAGTTCTAGGACAAGAGAAATCATGAGAGATTCCATTCTCATTAAAAAATATTTCAAATTTTTTGTTTTCAAATTCTCCACCATGATCACTTATGACTTTGATAATTCTAAGATCTTTCTCATTCTGGACTTGGTTACAGAAAGCAACGAACATAGAGTATGACTCGTCCTTGTGTCTTAAGAACTTTACCCATGTCCATCTTCTATAGTCATCTACGATCACTAACCCATACTTTTTGCCACTAATGGATGCAGTTTTCACTAGTTCAAATAGATCTATATGCAGAAGTTCTAATGATCTAGAGGTAGAAACAACATTTTTTGCTTTAAAAGGAGGTTTTGCAAACTTGCCTTTCTGACATGCTTCACACATAGCATTTGAGTTGAACTTCATATTAGGAAGTCCTCTGACCAGATTGAGTTTGTTAATCTGAGATATTCTTCTCATAATAACATGCCCCAATCTTCTGTGCCAGACCAATTGCTCGTTGTTAACAGACAATAGGCACTTTAAGCTCTGACTCTTTAGTTCAGAAAGTTTTATTTTTTAAATGTTGTTCTTCCTCTTTCCATTAAATAGGATAGATCCATCTTTCTGACTAACATATTTACATGAATTTTGATTAAAGATTATATCATAACCGTTATCACTTAATTGACTTATGGATAACAAGTTACGTATTAATCCGTCTACTAACAGAACATTATTAATAGAAGGTGGGTTATCGTTACCGACAGTTCCAGAGCCAATGATCTTCCCTTTCTGATTGCCTCCAAAACCTACGTAGCCTCCAGATTTAAGTTCCAAACTTTGGACCATATGCTTTTTTCCCGTCATGTGTCGAGAGCATCCAGAGTTCAGGTACCATGACTGTTGTTTTAGTCTTGATGTCAAATATATCTACTACATATATAATTGTGTCCTTAGGTACCCATATGTTGTACCCCAAAATTTGCCCTCCCATCCTGAACTCTCAGGTTTTTTTCTCTTAAACAAAGCCAAGCCCTTCATTATCGTTCCTTTCCAAGCAAACAATTTACAAGAGCAAAATGGTCATTTACAAGCTCTAAAGGCAAAGCTTTTACCTTGGAAAAAATTAAATTCTAAACATTGAGAATTTTTCTCTAAAAAAATGGGTGTTTAAGAAGAAAATGGCACTTCAGAACTTCTGAACCAACCTCCAGGCAGAAACGGTCAGAAGCTGCAAACTTGGCTCAGCACATAACATTCGATCAGAAGATGGCTGTTGTACCCCAAAATTTGCCCTCCCATATTCTTCAAAGTTTTGACAAGCACCACCTCAAATGGTTCAAAGTCTACTCAAGGAGTTACACAGTCAACCACTCTCTTAAAGCCAGTCAAATTAGGGTTTTGGTTCTTACAAGGAAGTTGAGGTTCCCAAGGGTCCAATCAAGTCCCATATGCTCATGTACATTGTCAAGCACCTACATGTCAAGTTTCAAGGCTCACAAGGTCAAGTTGCACAGTCAAAAACCCTAATTGCTTCACAGTCAACTGCAGGGGAAAAATGGTCATTTGGCAGTCAAAAGTCAAAATTTTTGGTCAACATCTTATTTTGAAGCCACAATCATCATTGGATCAAATCTTGATCATGATTCCACAAGAATGGCTCAAAAATCATCAAGATGCAAAAGTTTCTATTTTTGGACAGTTGAAAAGTCAACTGTAACTTGACCAAAGCATAACTTTTTCATGGTTCATCAGAAAAATCCCATCCAATGCTCATTTTGAAGGGGATTACATTTCCTACAACTCATCTTCACATTCCAAGTCCAAGAAATGCTCTCACAAAAAGTTGTCAATTTCAACATTATAGGTCATTTTCAAAAGTCAACAAAAAGGCACTTTAAATCAAAGACCATAACTTGAGATTGGTAAGTTAAAATGACATGGGACCAAAGGAATTGGTTTGAGGACTTCAAGACCTTTCCAAAATGTCCAAGAACATGTTCATATGATCAAAATTGAGCAAGATATGCATTGGAGAAGTTGGGAAATTTTTGTGAAATGGCAAAAGTCAACTATCCTTGAAACTTCAATTTTTGACAAAAGGGCCCACTTTTTTCCACTTGGTTCAGCCTTGTCATGCCACCCACGTGTCCCATGACCCATTACAAGACCAAACATTTATTTTTTTTCATTTTTATTTAATTTTTATGGATTTAATTCACTTTAATCCATAATAATTCAAATAAAAATCAAAAAATGAATTAAATGGTATCTTTGAGTTTTGAATGACTTTTATATGTCATGAATCACCTACCAAATTGGTGCCAAGCCTATTATGAGCATGAAATTCAAATTTTGAACAAAAATGGCATGTTTCTTTAATGGTGGTTATGAGAAAATCCAAAGCTTAATGGCAATGGTTAAAAGCTCCTTAATGTGACTTATTCTCACTCATTACTATATATACAAGCCTTGCAAGCCTCATTCACAACCTAAAAAACATTACACAAACGGCCAGAGCAAAATCCAAAAAGTGTCAAAAAAAAGTGTGAGATCAAAAGGAGTATTGCAAGCATTTTCAGGCCAAAAGGAGAACGTGACTCTCTTCTTTGCCGTCCCCTGAAGCTAAAGCAACCCTTTCCACGTCCTAAGGTCCATTATCAAGCACTGTAAGTATTCCCAGGTCCCCCAAATGCTTATTTCCATTTTTTCTTACATACTTGTGTGCAGGCTTCAAAGAAGGCTTATCATGCGCCTCACAAATCCAAGGCGCCAAGTGTCTCCAAGTGCAAATCCAATGGCCACAAGGGAAGGAGCATCATGTTCTCAGGTCAACACAGGCGCGGGCAATCTCCAAAGTCAAACCAAGCTGGCTTCTGAATGGGCCTCACAATTCCATTAACACCTCAAATCTGGCCCAAAACCCCCCTTGGGTTTGCAATTTTTATTTTGTCATTTTTATATTTTGTTTGTCTTATTTTATTTTTTCCCTTTTATTAACTATTAACATAATTAATTTATTTTCTATAAAAAGCTAAAAAAAAAGAACTAATATTATTATTATTATTAATTTCATCTTATTTTGTAAATAAATACTAATAAATTGAATTAGTTTTAATTAGGCAACTTTAACCTTTTTTTCCTTAATAACTAAAATAAATTTAGAATTAGGTTTTTATTAACTTTTAATTTTAATTCCTTTTATTTCATTTCATTAAAAACATAAAAATACAAAAACAATTTTTTAATTAATTAACTAGTTATTAATTTTAATTTCATTTAATCACAAAAAAGGACCAAAAAAATTCAATTCTTTTCTTAAAAGGGTCAAAACCCTTAGGGCGTTCCCGATTTAATTCTCTCGCGCGCATTTATTTTATTTTGATTATTTATGTAACTGTCTCCAGCTATGTAATAGTTAATTAGGAATTTTACCGCTTTATTTAAATTGCTCGCACTTTATTTTACAAAACGGGTCTTTGTATTTTTGGCAATGTATAGACCCGCGCCTTGTAATAGCGTAGAATTTATATTTCCGCAATTTACTTTCCGCACCCCTAACTATAAAATGCATGAAAGAATTTATGTAAATAAAATAAATCCGTAGCTCACAAATAACATGTACAAAGACAATTAACTGAAAAACAACACACAAAGCACATGCCACTCCTAGGGTACGCTTCACTCGTTGCCTCGAAACGTGGTCATCAAGTATAGGATGTCTTAGAGGTCGCCCTTCTGTCCAAAAGATCCAGTTGCCTCGAAACGGTTGCCTCGGATACAAAGGATCTAGGACATTAGGGTTACTTCTAAGGTGTCCTACCATTACTTCGGTGACCACACTGTCCCGATAATCGAATTGACCCGAACACCTCCAACGATGGTGCTACCTACCTCTCAATGGTGGGATAGCACTATCTAAAGGACTCTTACACAGCTTAATTCCTTAGAGTAGGTAGATTTCTCTTAAGTACTTGCTCTTTTCAAAACAAACAAAAACAACTTTTCACACCTACACTTTCAAAAGTTTTCAAACAAATTTTTCATACACTCTTGAGGACAGATACAAGAGTTACTTAGAATTTTTTCAAACAGAGCTTTTTCAAAACCCACACCCACTTGAAAAGCAAACAATTTTTGAAAACATAAGAGCAAGTACCTAAGAGCCCATGGATAACCATGGATAGAAAGGGTGCTAACACCTTCCCTTTCTATAAATCTACCTCCCGAACCGAGAAACATTCTCAAATAAGGAATTTTGCTGTGCTTTTGTCCTTTCCATATTGGAGAACATAAAAGACTGTGGCGACTCTTGCTTACCGCGACATTTCGCAAAACCAGCTAAAAAACAGTCAGTTCTATTTCCACCGATCACAATGGCTCTTTCAGCAGTTACACCAACTCAGTCAGAGATTGTAAACATGTTTCAGCATGTGATCTTTAAACAGAACATGGCTTTTTTTCAGCAGCTACGCAGAAGTTCAGTCAGAGTTTGCTAGAGAAAACAACAAAGCCTGGAACTCCTTCAGAACATACTGGGATCAGAAGGTAATAGGATCAGCAGATTGGGTAAAGTACTGAAGCAGGATCACTAAGTTCAGAGTCTGTAAAGACAGATCAAAGGAGCATGTTGGAAAACTCTCAGAACTTGATGAGACAGCAAGAGGCCAAGGTCAGAGCTTGGTTTACGTTGTTTTTGGTGAAGTAGAACTGTTGGCTCAGGTTTTAGGTAATGATGCAAAATCTCCTATTACAAGATTTTTGATGTTGATAAATCTCATCACCATTTAATGCTCATTAATGCTCACAACCACTCCTAAACATTCATCCAAGGGGTCTCTCCACGTGTGGCTTGGTAAACATCTTTGTGCAGGTTTAGGCATGGGTCTATGCGCCACTTTTCACCTATAGAGGTCACTTCTCCTCAATCCTTGCCTACTGTTCCAGCCTAGGCTGAAAAGTTATCCATCATCACAACTTTTCATGAACTTCCTTCAAAAACAAGTTAACCTCTCCTGCATAGTATGGGCGCCATTTAACGTTCAAAATCCACAAAGCCTTTCCTATAAATAGGACACCATTGTCCATCACAAAAGGGGGGGCGTGAAAAAACATCCTGAAAAAATTGCTAGAGAAGAAACAGAGAACTCTAGTAAAAGAAAAACCTTGTGAATCTCTGTCCAAAAATCCTTGGTATTTTCACAAACGTTGAACTTCCTACCTCCAAACTTCATTAATACCCAGTTTTGCTTTGTGACCAAAGAACACCATACAGTTTCTGACCATACATACACATACCTTCTCCATCCACCCATTCTAAAAAAGAACTTGTCCAGAACACCATCAGAGCTAAAAGCTAGCTCCCACTCACAGACTTTTTTCAAACAGCCAGGTAAGCACCTGCTGACTTTCATCATGCTGCTAAGCATCATCAGCTTTGCATGCTCAATAAACATAATGTAAATATCATGTTGCTGCTGTTTGCGTTCTGAGGATTTTCATACCTCAGAATGTTTAAGTAGGAACTGAATCAGTGTAGAACCTGCCTGTGACCTTGTTGGTTCTGTCTCCTGAAACACTTTGACATTTGCTGAAGTTGTCCCAAGCATGTTTTCTATTTTATGGAAAAATAACAAAACTGCAGATGTTCTGGATAGCACAGGGAGAAGCCAAGTTCTGACTTTGACGTTAGCACATCTGAAGCCTGTTTTGCTGTCAATAATATCAGAACTTTTGAGAATTATTGTATTTCCAGCAGGGTCAGAACTTCTGACTTCCCCACTAACAAACTTTTGTCTTGCAGCGCATGGGGGTCAGAACTTCTGACCTTCCCACTAACAGGTTTCTATTTTGCAGGTGCCAGAGTCAGAAGTTCTGACTCATACAGTTTCACCAAAAGGTTGATAATCTGGCAGCAGGCCTGGGTCAGAACTTCTAACTTCCTCTCAGCAGCGCGCTAGCCCTCTCT
The DNA here is from genome assembly GCA_948472305.1 of Vicia faba. NCBI lineage: Eukaryota > Viridiplantae > Streptophyta > Magnoliopsida > Fabales > Fabaceae > Vicia > Vicia faba. The sequence goes on from CATIWC010001037.1 coordinate 197,699, forward strand.
CTCTTTCTCTCTATCTTACCTTTGTTATTTTCTTTTCTTATCTATTTTTCTCGTTGAACCACCCCATGTACAAATGTGTATCCCCATCCCCTAAATGCTGTAATAGCGTAGGATTCTACATTTCCGCCTTTTATTGCTTTCAAATATAAATGCTAGTAATTAGGATGTGTATGGCAAGATAAAATCAATGAAATAGAAAATCCTAATTCAAGATAAACTCTTGCATGCAATAAAACGAACTTGCACATAAACACCCCTAAGGTATCTCCACTTGGTTGCCTAAACAAATGGCCATGATATGCATGTTAAGTATATATTGGCAAAACAAAAACAAAACAAAAACAAAACAAAAGATCATAGTCCCTCGATGATGCTATCTTGTTTGCCTATACAAAAATGATCTAGTCCCTCGGAAAATTGCTAAAAGATACTTGACACAATTGCTTTCATGGTCCATACGATGACCCGCGCCTGTCCCGTTTAACATCCTAACGCAAGGTTGTTCACCAAATACAATGGTGAAACAACACTGTTAAAAGGGTTAAAAACATAAGAAAGATCTTTGAGTAAAATAGGGTAGATAGCTCTTAGTTACTTGATCAAAAGCTTGCAAAAACACCCTTGCTATTTTCAAACACACCTCACAACACAACTTCAAAACAATTTCAAATCAAACTTTCAAATCTTTTCAAAAGACAAAGACACCTTTGTATACATTCAAACAAGAATCATTACAAAGGTTTCCACAACGATGGCCTCTTTTCAAAAGCATTTTCAAAAACCACACACAAAGCACCATTTCAAACAAATTGAAAAGCAAACGCAAGTGATCTAAAACTAAGAGCCCATGGAAAACCATGGATGAAAAGGATGCTAGCACCTTCCCTTTTCATAATCTACTCCCTGAACCCAAGAAAACATCTCAAAGGTCTTTCCTGTGCTTTTTGACCTTTCCTTAAGATAAAATAAAAAGTCGGTGGCGACTCTTGCTAAACCGAAACATTTTGCAAACACAAACGCAAAATCCCAAGTCAGTTCTCCCACCGTATCACACCATATCTTTTTGGGTCCTTGTTTGTTAGTGTTGCCAAAATTCTGTTTGAATTTTGGTTTAGCGGAAAACTCATTACTGGTATATTTCAAGTCATGTGTGTGCCCATAGGTAAAGTGAGATTTTAAAGGTGTGCGTTTAATAACTAAGTCCATGACTTTATTAGGTTGGGATACTTTACCTTTGTATCCTATACCTTTTCTGCCATTTCTTCTAACTCCATAGATCTTTGAAGCCATCTTGCTTCTATCTATATTTTTAACCAGAAACTTCTGAAAGCTATGATCATATTCCTTTATGATCTTATCAGAGTTACTGGGAACCTCTGAGATTGTTTCCTTCTGAGTGTTTTGTAAATCATTTTCTAGTTTTGAATTTTTTTTTAACTCATAATTTTCTAATCTCAGATTCTCAGTTTCTTCAGAGTTAGAAACTAGATCATTTTTCAGGTTCTTGAATTTGACTCGAAGCTGCTGATATCTTTCAAGAATTTCACTCATACTTTCTCCTAATTCAGTTTTAGTAAAGTTTACAGTAAAGTTAGGAAATACCTCTTTTGTGTCTGATTCTGATTCTGACCCAGATGATTCGCTGTCTTCTGTCACGTTGGCCATAAGAGAAATGTTGGCTCTTTCATCTTCTGATTCAGTTTTTACGTCAAAAGTATTTGAGTCATCCCATGTTTCCATGAGACTTTTCTTCTTCTCCTTGAAGAACTTCTTTTTGGGTTTCTCCTTCTGAAGCCTTGGGCAATCGCTTTTGTAGTGCCCTTGTTCATTGCACTTGTAGCACACAATGTCCCTGTTTCTTGATTTTTGTGTCCAGAAGAAGATTCATACTTTCTGTATCCACAAGAAGATTCAGACTTTCTGTATCCAGAGGATGATTCATTCTGATTCCCTGTTCTTCTGGAGTTTCAGAACTTCCTTTGCCTCTGCTTCCACAGCTGATTGACTCTTCTGGAGAGAAGATACAATTTGTCTTCTCTGATGAGGATCCACCAGAGGTTTCTTCCATAGCCTTCAAAACTTTAGAATCATGTTTTTTGTTAGATTTTAGAGCTAAAGGCTTACCTTGCTTCTGAGGCTCATCATCTTCTAACTCAATCTCATGACTTCTGAGTGAGCTGACAAGTTCCTCTAGAGATATCTTGTTAAGATCTTTCGCCAGTTTAAGAGCAGTGTCCATGGGCCTCCATTGCTTCGGTAAACTTCTGATGATCTTCTGTACATGATCAGCAGTTGAATACCCTTTGTCTAGAACTCTCAGCCCAGCAACTAGAATCTGGAATCTTGAGAACATTGCTTCAATGGTTTCACTTTCTTCCATCTTGAAGGCTTTGTATTTCTAAATGAATGCATGGGCTTTGGTTTCTTTTACTTGCATGTTGCCTTCATGCGCCATTCTCAGAGAATCAAACATGTTTTTAGCTGTCTCTCTGTTTGTGATTTTCTCATACTCTGAATATGAGATAACACTCAAGAGAATCGTTCTGGCCTTGTGATGATTTCTGAAGTCACGCTTTTGATGATCAGACATTCTTTTTCTATCAATCTTTTGACCACTTTCATACACAGGATGCATGTACCCATCAATTACCATATCCTAGAGATCAACATCATGAGCCAGAAAGAAGCTTTCAATTCTGTCTTTCCAGTAGTCAAAGTTCTCTCCATCAAAGATTGAAGGTTTTCCGCTGATTCTATCTTTATCATCATGGTAGTCATTGCCGATGTTCTGACTTGGTCCCACCATAGTGTTTTTCTTAGCTTGGATCTTGTACTCACACGGTTAAGTGCTTGAACTCAGAACCATACGCTCTGATGCCAATTGAAAAATTGAAAAACACAAGAAGGGGGGGTTGAATTGGGATCTTAAAAATCAATGCAAATGACACGATGATTTTTATCCAGGTTCGTTTGATCTCAAACTACTCCAGTCCACCCGCCAAGGTGATTTCGTCTCTCTCCAACAAGGTCTTAATTCACTAATCAAACTTATTACAAATCTACTTTGACAACTGCCAAAGTCTTCTTGAGTATCACCACAACCCGGTATATCTCAAGGAATTGCACTAACAAAAGTATGAACAAAAGCAGTGTACAATATGTTTTTCGTTACAAAAATAGTATCATAAACTTGTGATGTATTACACAGTTTAAAGAATAATTTGAATAAGCAGTAGCAGCGTTGAAAGATTGTGAATTGTAGTGTTGTAAATCGTGAATGATTTAACCTTATCCTTTGTTTAAATAGGCGCAACAATCTTGTGTAAATGGAAACTTGTAAATGTCAGTTAATTCACTTTCCTCAATTAGAAGATCCTTGTCTGTTTGTAGCCGTTGCGATTGATACAACTTTGATGAATAGTAACGCTTCATAACATTAAGGAATTTGTTTTCTGCTTGCTTCAGAACTTGGAAGGTCAGAATTATAAGGTCCTGTTTGCAGCGTTAGACTTCCGTTCAGAGTTAAAACGTCTTTCTCTTAGCGCAAATTCAGATCTTCATTCATCAGAATATTCTGAGATTTAGTCTACGTTTACAGCAGGAATAACCTTGTAGCTTAACTTCTTATCCACTTTCATCAGAACTTCTCTACAAAATAGAATATAATTTTAGAGTGCATATTTGTTCTTTGTGTTTGTTATCATCAAAACTCTTACGAGGGTTGTAGAATCAAACTATGTTCTAACATGTAGTTATCAAGCTTTTTCAATTATCTATCCCCTAGTTTGCGATAGATATGAAAATAAATATGCGTAATCCATTGCATCAGTCTTCATGCAGCAATGTATTATCAAACTTAGTTTTATTTATCCCCTAGGTTGCGATAGATATGCGAATAAATCTGCATAATCCATTGCATCAGTCTCTAGGCAGCAATGTGTTATCAGACATTGTTTTATTCATCCCCTAGGTTGTGATGAATATACAAAATCAAATCAAATCAAAATTTACTATATTAGTCTTCAAGCATTAGTAAGCCAACTTTTCCAAAACTTATAAATACACAAAAACTACGATATCTTTTCTAGGTATTGGTGAGTTATCCGCGTCATATCTAGGTCAAACTTATTCTTCAATCTCTATGTTTAAACTCAGGTAGGATGATACATCATCATTGCCTATTTCTTTGTCCTAACTCAGGTAGGATGATACATCATCATCTTTGCCTATTTCTCGGTGCTCTTGGATTTAGCAAACTTTTGGTCAAATTTTGGGGTCTTTCATTATTTAATAACTCTCCTATTCGAATGTGTGAGACCTGTGCATTCTTGCACCATTCAATCGAAGAATGATTAAACAAGGATAACTATCATACCCTAAATTTGTCTGCCCTTAGTGCTACCGTCAAGTTTATTTTCAAACTTGGATTTTTATAAAATTCTTTTGATTTACATTAATATTTTGGAGTTTTATAAATATTCGTTCTCAAGTCCAGTTAAAAATATAATAATTTATTTCAAATTATTTGTACTTTTAAATAACAAATACTTGCTCGTCTTCATGTACTTTCAATTAGCTCTTTATTTCAAATAAGTAACATAGCACAGTTGGTAAGGAATGAAGCTTGCAAATATGAGGTTATGGGTTCGAATCTCTTATGGTGTATTTTTTAACATTTTTTCTATTTCTTTTTTGTTACTAATTTTATTTCCTTTTTTGGAAATTGGGCTTTGGGTTTTTCATATATTTTGGATAACTTACCTCTAATTTTTAATTTTATATTTTTTTATTGTTATTTGTGTAAACCATATGATGATTTTGTTCTTAGTGATTTTCTTTAAAAAATTATTATTATTATTATTATTATTATTATTATTATTATTATTATTATTATTATTATTATTATTATTATTATTATTATTTACGCAACATCTTTTCATCGAATCTCAACTTTTTTTTCACTTTTCACATGCATATCTTCATACAATTAGAAAATCTTATGTATTTCTTAGTCACCTTGAACACTTACTAATAACATATTGCATACAGACATTCACATTGTTTTTCTCATTCAAAGAAAGCTTTGTTTACATACATACAATTGTAACAATTGAAATCCACTTGAATTTTCTTTTGTTCTAATATTCTAAAACCAATTCAAAATTTCATTCACAAATCCACAACTTTTACAATTTCATTCACTCACATACACTTTATGTTTTACAATTTCTTTTCATTTGTGGTTTTTATTCTTGGCCAATTATTCAATATGAGGCTTCCCTCTCTCCCACTTTTTTTCAATTTTGTTCTTTTAAATTTGTTTAACCATATGATGAATCTTGATGGTTATTTTATAAAATTATATGTATTTTTAAAATCGACAATACTAACAATTTTAGTGACCCTCATATTATACACAGAAGTCTCGTAAATACAAAGAAAGAAGAAAAAGAAGAAATAGATCTGAGGTTGGAACCAGACATAAACGCTACCGATGAAGCCATTCAACACCACCCACGGACCTCACAGTCAACATCAAAGTCGTCGTAGCCTCCATAGATTCTCCAAGCTTGGTTAGCTCTTCTTTCCAATCTTTGATCTGAGATATTTATTTGTTGCTGTTAATAGTGTTGTTTATCTATGATTATAATTTCTTCAAAAGAACGAGGAGTTAATCGGGTAAAATTGAGAAACCCTTTCACGTGCATACACTTGTGGTTGTTGTTTATTTTTATTTTAATGTGAGCATTAAATGTGAAAAGAATTTTATATTGTATATATAAGTTGTGTTGATAATGATATTTTCCTTCTTTTTATTTATTTATTCTCATGAAATATGTCAACATGAACCTTAAAGCTCAATAGCATTTTGATATCTTGTGTATTTATAAGCCTTATTTAAAAATAAAAATAAAAAACTAATTCATGTCATGGCAACGTGAGATGGAGCACCCCATGTAACTTTTTTTTCTCTTCTTTTCTACCTTTTTTTTCTTTTGTTTTTTTAATTATTTTTTTTTATATTTTAATTAATTATTTTTTTTATTTTGAAAGAATTAGGGTTAACATTTTATTGTGGGTTTGGGCCTATGTTTCTATTTTTTTTTCTAACTCACCCGTTCTTTACCCTTACACTTTCTTTTATTTATTTTACTTAGTGTAATTTTTACTAATTAATTTAGATTAATTAATTTGTACTTAATCTTAGGTTCTTTCCAGTTAAATTCTTATACAAAAATCAAACTTTTTAATCAAACTAACTTAAATATCTTCTCAAATAAAAGGATTCCACATCCTTAAATAATTAATAGGTCGGCTCAACGCCTTACCAATTAATTATTCAAATCAAAATAATAACAATCTAAAAAATAATTAATTCAAACATTCTATAATAATAGGATGTCTATCTTCGAGTAATTAAATCGACCGACACATCGCCTACCAATTTATTATTCAAAATTAATAAAATCTACGCGACTCACAAATTACTAATCTGTGAGTGACACGTGGCCAATATCTGGCCACGTGATGAGGAGACTATATCAGACTCCCCCGCTCTACGTCTTAATATAGCTAATCAATTACAAACCATTTCCACTAACATAACAAAAACTACTAGATATTTTCAAAAAAGGATTAAATAGCATTGTCTTCGAATCAAACTTCGAACTGCGTCTACCATCACTCAATTTATAATCCAGACAAAGTTCAAAGATAAATTCGAAAGCAATTCTATGTAATCCTATAAAAGACACCAACCAACTATGAACTACGAATTGGGACTATGATTCCTCATAAGAGGATACGTAGACATACGACTAAAATCGTGGTGAGTTCCCCTAATAAAAAATTAAAACCCTATTTCCTAAAATTGCGCTTCTAACTCTAGTATCCTTGTGAACAAGATAGATGAGGGATGCCTAACACCTTCCCTTAATCTAGAACTGAGTCTAAAAAACCTAGAATCTCTAACTTTTAGGGTTATTCTTTTATATTTCATTCCTTAGGATAAAAATTAAGGGTGGTGACTCTCGTTTTAAAACCAGTTACAACAATTGTATAAAATTTACTTTACAAATCTTTATCGATTGTTGTCTTAGATTTTTGCTCTGTGCTTGGGGTTTGGGTTGCTATAGATATGTACTGCTTGAATTTTTATCTAGAATGATTATCTAATAGTGTCTAGATTCTAGATATAGATTTAGAGCTATTATTCACTTGGGTGTCTTTGATTAATGTCTTTGTGTTGGTTGTCTCGTTTTGAGAGATTCTCAACGCAATTAGCCTAGTTGACTTCTGTATTGTTGAGGTTAGTTGAGAGATCGCCACCGAGGTGATATAGTGGGTGTTGTGTTTGACACGTGATGATATTGATGAGTATTGTATGTTGAGTATAATTGGTCGATAGATTTAAGTTTGTGAGAAGTAGATTATATGCATGCTTGACAAATTTCCCCTATGAAGAATGGATTTATTTTCATGTTAATACCTTTTACCTTTACTTTTAAACAACCCATTCAAACCTAAACTCATCAGCAAGAAATTATCGAACGGAAATTCAGTAGCACTAATTCATATGGAGACGATACGATATAATTTATATCACCCTAAATAAATACTTACTTTTGCTTGCCGCTTTACCACATCAGCAAAATGACATCGTTTCCGAATATTGGTGTTTATTTGATCGCATTGCGATAGTTTCTTTGTTTTTGAGTTTTGTAATTAATGTAAATGTTGTATAGAAATTGTACATGAACTTAATTATGTTAATTTATGAATTTATTTGTTTATGTTTACCACATTTGTACATGTTTTTTATACTTGTGAATTTGTTATATCATTGCTTGTTCCTTTCACGTTTGCTTGTGTGTTGGTTAGGAATAACCAGGTGGAGGCAACTTGGAGGAACGTTCTTAAATAACAGACGTCGAGTTTAGAACGTAAAACAAGCATGTTTTATTGTTTTTCGTGTTATTAGTTTAGGTAGTGTGTTGATTGTTGTTTAAACAAGTTGAAATTGGACTTGTTCTAAAATCTCAAATCTTCATTTTTTAACTTGTTTATGTGTGAAAAAATTTGTATATGTGTGATTATGTTTTTCTAAATTCTTGTGTTGTTGTTTGGACTCAATTTTGATTCGATAGCTTGAGACCACACTTGGTGATTGCCCGAATTTGAGTGTTTCAACTTGCGGATGTATGATAATGATAGTTTTCAAAGTTGATACACATCAAATACTCGTTTATCGCTTTCTATAGCATAACATGTTTAGGAAACTTTTCATTTATATAATTATCATATCATTCATTCTTTTTGCATTACTTATTTATTGAATCACTTTAGTTCCTTTTTACCTCCAAATGTGAGAAAACTTTCAATTATTCATATATGTTAGAGGCCACAATTCTTATTTTAACTGAATTTCATTTGGAGTGAGACACTAGAGTTAAAACAAAATCGACTTTGATTTGACATTTTATAATGTGGACAAGTAGAAATCCCGAAATAAATTTATTTTCTCATGTTCATCTCTTATTATGGAGGAATTGGTGGATAGAGTATTCTTCTCTTCTTATAAGTGGTTGTGGTGTGAACAAGTAGAGATCCCGAAATAAATTTATTTTGTCATGTTTGTCTCTTACTGTGAGTTGGGGGATAGATAGCTGATTTTACCAGGAGAGATCTTCCTCATATTCATGATCCTTCAGTGAGTGTTGGCTATGCCTTTTACGTGCATAGACCATTAGTTAATCGTAGAGGTATTTCTACCCAATTTAGGGGGAAACTTATATAGATATTCTAATTACTAATGGTTCCTCAAATGATTAAATAATATAATATTTTCTCACATATGATTAAGTAATAGAAATATATAGAATATCTATACACAGTAATATAATATTTTATCACATGATTAAATAATTCATATATAGATATTCTATATACTATAATAAAATATTATCTTTCACATTATATTTCTTATACATATATTTATATGTACCGCCTAATCAAAATAATATTTATCTATTAATAAACTATTTCTTTCTCTCAAGTGACTAATCAATTTCATAAATTTAAAAGAAATGTTTAAAAAATATTTTTTGGAATAAAACACATATATTCATATGTACCGCCTAATCAAAATAATATTTATCTATTAATAAAATATTTCTTTCTCTCAAATGACTAATCAATTTCATATATTTAAAAGAAATGTTTAAAAAATATTTTTTGAAATAAAACGTGATTATAGTTTTTTTTTTTAAGAATCTTAATAAATAGTTTCTTCTTATTTTTAAATAAATTTCATTTTTTATTTAAATTAATTTATATTCTATTTAGTTAAATTAAATGATAAAATTGTTAAATGAATATATATAAGCTTAGAAGGCAGTCCCATGTAATTCATGTAACATAATTCCACCATGCCCCCAAGTAATAGAATTTTATTATTTGCATTAGCCTATTTCGATATTGGCCATCTACTTAAAAACCAACAACTTTCGAGTATCCTTCATGTCAAAATCGTGGAATAAATGTCAATTTCCATGACTCTAACCTATTCTTAGGCCTTGAAGAATACAATTTCTTCAACTTCAGGTTGCATAAAAAAGCTACTAGTGTCCCCATTAATCAATGAGATGGTTGTTTACGCTGGCGGTTCACACTAAACCACTCATATTTCCGATTCAAACAAGTCTCAACCCAAAATGCATTAGACCGTTGTTTACAGTCCATAGGAATATATTTATTAGTACACGTGCATCATAGATGAAACCATTACAGTCATAACAATTTACTACATAAGGTAGAACACAGAATTGTGGCATATCTCAGCTAGTAATGAATTACCTAGCTGGACAAGTACTTTGTCATCCATGATTGGAAGCGAGACCACGCCAGCTGAACTGAAGCTTCATCTTCGTCAGGCAATCCCATGTTCTTCCTCCTAGTTATTCCTTCTGGAGACCTGTTCATGAATGCATGAGTGTTGCCAGGGTATATGTATACCTCGTTTGGAACCCCGGATGCCTTTAGCTTCTCCTCCAAAGCCTTTGCAGCCTGCATGAAACATAAACAAATGTCAAAACATCATTTCCCACTAATGCTCCTAATAATTTTCCACTAACCCCTCCAAATAAAATAATGACAGTTACCTAAAGTTGTTCTCAAGGTGAAGGATAAAATACGTGTTGTCCACCAGGGTCCCACGACTTAAAATAGAATGAAAGAGCAATGCGTGAAACATGATAACTATGTCTGGATCATACACACTATTTATAGAATAGAAGGAAATAGGGTAAACCTGTTTGATTACAAAATGATATCGCAGAACTTCGAGGGTATGCACCTCCCCAAAGTCAAAATGGTCCTTTTCCCATCAAATAGCATGATAGCAAACTCTCCCCTATCTTCCCCAGTTTATTCTAAATTTAAACACAAAATTAGTAGAACGTAACTGCTCCTATTAATATAATAATTTCCCATTAATGCTCCTTATAATTTCCGACTAACCACTCATAATATAATAACTTTCACTTAAAAACATAATTGATACTTAATAAAAAGTCTAATAATACTCCCCCTAAAGTTTCACCTTGTCCTTAAGGTGAAAGAATCACATAGAATCTGCACAGCAATTGTATCATGCTCTTGCTCCCTCAGCCCTCTCGCGAGGTCCTTCTTCTCAATTTCTGTCATCATCACCAGCCTTTCCTTTGAGTTAATTGCCAAGCCAGCCTCTGAATGTTTTGTTGGCAACAGCGAGTCTTCTTGTGATGAAATCTTGGACTCTCCATCACTTCTCTGGACTTTGATTCATTGGCACCCATCAATGAATCTGTATTTTTCACTTTGTCGTGATAAAATTTGGTGTCCACTGTATGATCTATTTTTTCGCTGTTTTTTTTATTTGAGTACTTTCAAATTCATCACGGGTTTTTTCTTAGTTTGAGATGCTAGTGGTTGGTGCTTTTCTCTATGCAGTGGTTTTTGTGTTCTTCATTCTCTGAGTTCAGAAGACAATCTCAAACTTCTGGTTGGAGTTTCTTGAGAATGGCCTTTCAAAAATCCCACCAGGTATTTGGATTGCTCTTCTTCCAAGAAACCCACCAATCAAGAAGAGCAACTACGCTCAATGGAAATGCAATAACTCAACAAGGGTTCATCTCTTCACTCATCTTTCTTGACCCAAAATATTTCCCTTCCTGGATCAGCTACTAATAGGCATCCCTTCCATTAAATCTGCAGTCGCTTTCATACTAAAATTTCCAGCACACCTACAAAATCTTCCTGGATCGAATTGCTCTGATACAGGTTGATCGAATTGCTCTGATACAGGTTGATCGAATTGCTCTTCATGGATCAAATTTCCAGCCACTAAATATAAACACACTAAGCAAAATGTAATTTCTCCTATTAACATAATAATTCCCACTTATGCTCCTAATAATTCCCCACTAACCCCTCCTAACGACAGTTACAAAACTGAAGAGGTCTAACCGTCTCACAGTTGGAAAAAGATGCACCAATTGTCATATTTGATTAAAATTTGGTTTTGTATTCCTCACTTTCTATGTATGTATGAATTACATCTCTATTTGAGAGCAATTTCCCAGAAATTTATCAATAAAATTCAGTTGTTTTTCAATAAAATTATTATTGGTATCTGTTTCTATCTAAGCTAGACAGATATAGGTTTTAGACCTACTTTCTATTTTCCTCCTTCAAGAAAGCATATCATGATTTTTGCTTCTCAATTTCGACCTTATATCACTAGGTTTTCTACACGAATAGAAACTACTCAAAATATGATATAAAATAAAAGAACAGTGATATTCAATTTGCAAAATGAGCCAGCAATAACATAAATAAACTGACTAAAGGGATTTCAAGAGACAAACGCGACTAAAGTTGAGTGCTGCAAACAAATTCTCATACCGTAACATCTGAAAAGCCAACAAAATTGTCCAGCTCTCCAAAGTGAGCCTGAACAGGAGCCTTGGCCTTAGCAGGGTCTGCAAGTTCAGAAGAAGGAACTCCATAGAACGCCACAACAGCATCAACATGTGGAACCAGCACAGAGCTTGCAATTGCGAGAGCACCCCCCATACAAAATCCAGTTACACCAACCTGTCGAAATGAAGAATAAATTTACATTTTATTTAATCAACAAACTTATGCAAAATGAGATTTTAAAATTTAGACAACTAACCAAACGAACAGATTCGGTGGACATTAATATATGAGGACTTGAGGGTCTTAACTCTTAACAATCAGGTTCAGAATAAAATTAAAATTCATCTGTGCTTTCTTCCCCCAATAATTACCTTAAGTCAATAAACTGTCTCCTTTCGAACAACATTAATAAACGTTATTGTAATGCCACCCCATTGTCATTCTCAAGAACAAGTTGCAGACATAATAACCAAGCCATTAAAGCTTGATTTGTATGAAAAGTTGAGGTTTATTACAAACAAATGCTAACAGAAAATATTTGTATCAGTTTAAAATTTGAGGGAAGATATAGAACTCTAAAGGTTTGAATCAGTTTTAATTAGTCTTTAGATTTGTAGTGATTTGGATAACCAATATCTTCTAGGAATTAGATAGTTTCCTTTTTTAATAGTCACATTAGTACGTTTTTAAATTGTGGTCTGAAACTGCAATGTTATTCTTGTAAGGCTATCACTACCGGTTGATAAAAAAGTTACGATTTTATTCTTTCACTATTTTATGTACCTAATAGCTTTATGAGAAGAAGCATTCCCTCCTCAACTTCAGCTATGGAGCAGAGATCAGGATGATTCCTTAAATAGGCCGTCGAGTATAGCTTCAAGATGATTACATAAGGAATATGGATCTCTAATGGAGAACAAAATACTGATGATAGCTTTTATTCATTGTCGATAATTAAACATGGACTATGAACCCTTTGGAGAGGCTTTGTGCAACCATAAAAGAAATTTAATTGAATCTAAGAGGGATGAGTGAAGTCACAGAAACAATAAGAAATCATGTGTTTTCATTCGAAATATGTTGGAATTACTCGAATAAGATCACAACCCTGCTCAGAGAGGAAATGTGGCGTTGGAAGATTTAACTGCATAATTTTGGAGATTGTATCCACGAATCACACCCTCAATCTACAGTTTCCATGGGAGTAGGTTTTCTTAACCAATTTGATGTTGTTTTAGTGGGAAAAAGTAACTGAAACAGATGATGGGGATCAATTTTCAGAAAAAAGGAAGTTGAAGCCTTGAAGGTGGTCAAGGTAACAGATCCTAGAAGGCTTCTATAGAATCTATACCATGTTAGAATAGGTAGATTGATGAGAATGTGAGTAAAATGCGAAAATCTATAGAAAATGAGAGAATTTTGTAAAGAGAAAATTCCAGAGACTGAAATTCTGAATCTGCTGTTGTATTTTCATTACATTGATCTGAATAGTTCATGATTAGCTATTTATACTAGTCTCAAACTTTCAATTTTAGTCATTATGCCTATAACTGTAATACAGTTAGAAGTTAGAACTACATTCATCGTTTACAACTGTCAATAACCAGAATGATCTAGATCCCAAACTACTAAAAACATAAAACTTGGCTATGCACAAATACGGAGAGAACAATTACAAAGCAAGTATTAAGTAAACAACAACAGTAGACACAGCAATAGATAAATGCCGCTATTGACTATTTCAAAAAAAAAAGAAAGGTCCGTGATATACGATACAAACCTTCTTTGATCCATTTGATTTAAGCCAGTCGACTGAAGCATGGATATCCTTCACAGCACCTGGCCAATCAAGACCGTCAAACAAATGCTGTGCTTCTGCAACATCCAGACCAACCTTTCCTCTGTACAGACTGGAAAAACGGCAAAACCAATCAATCAATCATCATCATCATCATCATCATCATCATCCAATTACAGCATACGCCGCTACAGAACAAAGATTAAATAACTCTCGGTGGCACCATATCTTACTCTGGGATAAGAGCTTTAAATCCAAGACTAAGTTGAGAAATCAAGGCAGCATGGTTTTTAATTTCAAAATCCACACCCCACCACTCTTGGAGCACAACAATTCCAGGAGCATCTTGTTTGCCAATGACATATGCATCAAATGTCTAACCATCGAAAAAATCATCAACACAGAAATATCGACACCGGTAATAATTTCAAAAAAAAAAATGAAAAAAATCGATGATGAAAGGAGCAGAGACTTACTGTGTTGTCATCTCTTTGAATCTGGATTTTGTTAAAAGGGGCAGAGTCAGCCATGGAACGAACTGGGAAGCGAGAAGCAAAGGGTGAAATGGTCCGAAGAGGGTTTGTGGCAAAGAATTTGGGCGCAGATGATGTTACAAACCTCAACATTTCTCACTTAAAACACTCTGTGATCTTATATGCAAACTGGTACAGGTTCTCGAGTGAATTAATTAACTCAATGGTGTTAATAATTAATTTCTTTTCTAATTATATACACTTTTTTTTCACTGTCATATAGTTTGGGGTTAATTCTGACAATCAAGTGTTTTCAACTTCCTCTCGACCGCAGTTGTGGAAATCCTGTAACATTTCATTTTCAAATTAGTCATTTTAGCGATTTATTTATGAATTATATTGTGAATTATATGTGTTGTTGTGTGTTTTGAATTATTGATGGGTTGTGTCAATTAAAATAAGTAGGTGGTATATGAATTAGTAAAATTATTTAGAGCTATTTTTAGTGATTAAATAATAAGAATATTTATTTATTTAAATGAATATATTAGAATATTAAAATAATAATGAAAATAAGGTGTGTAGAGGAATTAAGGATAAGTTGGTATTGTGAGGATAAGTTAGGGATAATAAAGAGAAAATATATTTAGGAAGAATATATTATTGGAAAAAGGATTCAGTTTTACACATTACGTGAAAAGTTAAAAGAGAGAAAAGAAAGGTTAGGGCAAGAGGAAGAAGAAGGACTTGAGAGAGAAAAAATCAAGGAATTCTCTCATCTTGCTGAAATAATCAAGTAAGAGTGGGAATTCGGTTCAATAACAGGGGTATGATGAAGGATAGAGTGGAGAGATTCTTAATTTCCATAGGGTTCGTTCTTCCTTTCAATTATGATGAATTGTTGATGGAAATTATATGATAAATCTGTTTTTATATGTCATGATGTGAATTGCAATGGTGTGTCTTGATGTGTTATGGTTGTATTCATGAAAATTAAATGAATCCATGAAAATTGATATGAGATTGAGTGATTTAGAGTATGAATCCAAGTGTTTAATTCATGAGAACAATTAATAGATTGATGATAAATACTATGATATATGTATTGATCTTGTTAGGAAATATATGAGAATGTTTTTGGATGCACAAAATTTGGAATTGTTTGGTAGTTGAAGTGAAAAATAGAAGGAGTTCACGTAATTTACACAAAACTAGGATTTTTGAAATAGTGCACTGTAACAATCAGTTGTTGTTTGGTGACAATCAGTTGTTATGCTGCAGGCTAGGACAATCGATTGTTGTTTTATGGCAATCGGTTGTTACTGTATTAGTTTTGAAAATTTTCTTGTTTTGAACATTCACATGGTTTGTCGTTTTACCTCATAACTTTTTAACCGTGTAACGACGAGCCGTTTTAAGTGTTAGGAAGTTAACACACAGAGATATAATATGATAGAGATAGGTGAATTGTTTGAGTATTATTCATATGTCCACTATGTATGTGAAGTTGATTGTTCATATGTTGTTTTTAACTATGACATGCTCTGGCATTTTATCTCATAACTTTTTAACCGTATATCAAAATGACGAGCCGGTTGAAGTGTTAGGAAGCTAAGACACAAAGCTATAACTTGAAAGAGATAGGTGAATTGTTAGAATATTATTCTTATTCCTGCTATTTTGATGAAGTTATTGGTTTATATGTTTGGTTGATGAATCAATGTATTGTTCTGATAGTATCGTGTGATAATGGTATGATATCTTGATGTTGTCATGATAATGTTGTTAAGGTGTTAATGATTTAGTTGTGATGTTGATGTGGTATTGAACATGACTATTAATTTATGAGAATTATGTGTTGTTGTTACATGATTATACGGTTATGAATATGTTGATGTTGATGTTGTTGTTGGATGTAGTAATATTAATTAATGTTGTGTATGGTGTATGATGTTGTGATGATGTTGTTAATGATATTGTATGTTCAAATATATGCATTCTATTTTGATGGTGGTGATGTTTTTAGTGGTATACACAATCAAAATAGGGGTCAATGTGTATGTGTTGTTGTTGCATGTTAAGAGTCCATACATTTATGTTGTCTGAACTTCGGTTCTTTATTCATTCATGTTATCTGAACTTCGATTCTTTATGATGAGTCTCGATCCTATGGTGATTGATCGGTTCTTTATTCATTCAGGTTATTTGATTAAATTTGTTCCCTGGTACGCGATATGTGTGTGAAACACTATTGGTGCCTGTTTTTTTTCTAACCACTTATCTGTAAGAGTGGATTGAAACAAGTGGAGGAGAATATTTTTCTTCTTTAAGATGTTTCAGTTGTCAAGTGTTGGTTCGGTGTGCTGCTAATTGCAAGGGTACAAGCGTTGTTGGAGCTGTTTTATTTCTCGAACCCGAAGAGGGCGCATAATCGAGATTCTTGTCTATCGATCAAGTTGGGATGTCTTTGAGGGAAAACGGTCAGGTATTGTTGATGTTTGCTTCTCAGAGAGTAGAAAGAAATGTGATGGCTAGTGATATTCTAGTGGTGTGTATTTTTGGATGTTTTTCCTAAAGATATTTGTGACTTGCCTCCATAGCATGAATCTAATTTTGACGGTGGTGAAAAGTTATTTGTTTCTACTAAGAAATTAGATGAGTTTGTAAAGGATGAAGCAATGGTGTTTATGGTGTTGGTTTCATTGGATATTAAGAGTAAAGGAGTATTTAGTGAGTTTCCCGTTGTTTGTGAATTTCCAGAGGTGTTTCATGAAGACATCAATGATTTTCTGCCAAATAGTGAGGTAGAGTTCACGATCGACTTAATACCAGGTACGAGTCCAGTGTCTATTAATTTGTATCATATATTTGCTGCATAGTTGAGTGAGTTGAAGAAGCGACTATAGGATTTGCTTGAGAAGAAGTTCATTCGGCATAGTGTTTCACAGTGGGATGTGCCAATGTCATTGGTAAATAAGAAAGATGGTAGTATGTGTTTGTGTGTCAACTACCGACATTTGAATAATGTCAATATCAAGAATAAGTATCCGATCCCGAGGATTTATGGTTTGATGGATCAATTAGTAGATGCCTGTCTCTTCAACAAGATTGATTTGAGATTGGGATTTCATCAGATTCGCGTGAAGGTTGGAAATATTTTGAAGATTACATTCAGGATGAGGTACGATTATTATGAGTATCGGGTGATGTCGTTTGGTGTGTCTAATGCTCTTAATGTGTTTATGGAGTGTATAAACAAAGTATTTCGTCCTTATTTGGATAAGTTTGTGATAGTGTTTATCGATGATATTCTAATTTAGTCAAAGACTGATGTAGAGCATGTTGAGCATCTGAGAGTAGTATTGGAGTTATTGAAAGAGATTCAATTGTATGCTAAGTTGTCCAAGTGAGAGTTTTAATTAAGAGAAGTGAGTTTCCACGATCATGTGATTTCTAGTGGAGGTATTGATTTTGATCTTTCGCATGTCGAGGTTGTGTTGTAGAGGGAGACTCTGAAGTCTATCACCAAAATTCGAAGTTTTCTTGGATTAGCTAGTTATTATTGAAAGTTCATCATGGGCTTTTCTAAGTTGGTCTTGCTATTAACTCACCTAACTAGGAAAGGACATGCGTATGTGTGGGATGTGACATGTGAAGGGAGTTTCCAAAAGCTTGAGAAGAGGTTGGCGTCGACTCTAGTATTGATTCTTCAGAGTCCAACTAAATCTTTGTTGTGTATTGTGATGCTTATAAGATGGGTCTGGGTGGTGTGTTGATGCATAGTGGGAAAGTTGTGAGTATGCTTCAAGATAACTTAGAGTTAATGAAAAAGAGTTATCCTACGCATGATTTAGAATTAGTTGTCATTGTATTCGCACTTAAGATTTGGAGACATTATTTGTTTGACTTTAGATTTGAAGTGTTCAGTAATCACAAAAGTTTGAAGTACTTGTTCAATCAAAATGAATTTAATATGAGACAGAGGAGATGAATTGAGTTATTGAAATACTATGATTTTGGTTTGAATTACCATCCTGGTAAAGTCAATGTTGTAGTTGATTCCTTGAGTCGAAAGATATTGCATATGTCGACTTTGATCGTGAAATAGTTGGATTTGATTGTAGAATTTAGAAATTTGAGTTTAGTTTGTGAAGTCACGCCGCAGAGTGTGAAGTTAGTTATGTTTAAGCTTACTAATAGTGTTCTTGAAGAGATTAGAAAAGGTTAGAGAGTTGATTTGATATTGGTGGATTGATTAACTTTAATCAATCAAGGTCAAGGTGGTGAATTCAGAATTGATGAGAATGGTGTGATCAGATTCAGAGATAGAGTTTGTGTTTCTGATTTTCTTGGACATAAAAGGATTATTCTTGAGGAAGGACACCAAAGTGGTTTGAATATTCATCCTAGTGATACTACAATGTATCAAGACTTGAAAAAGATCTTTTGGTGGCCTGGAATTAAAAAGGAGGTTGTTGAATTTGTGTATACATGTTTGACTTTCTAGAAGTCGAAAGTTGAGCATCATAAGCCCTCATTTTTATGCAGCCGTTGTCTATTCCTGAGTGGTAATGGGACAATATTTCGATGGAATTTGTGTCTGACATAATTCTAAGGTTTACATCAAGATGTTGGAAGAATTTGCAGGAGGATTTAGGTACGAAGTTAAGTCTGAGTTTTGCTTATCATCTGCAGACGTATGGTCAGACATAGGTGACTATCCAATCTTTGGAGGACTTGCTAAGAGCATGTGTGATAGAACAAGAAGGTGATTGAGGTAGCTGCTTATCGTTGATTGAGTTTACTTACAACAACAATTTTCATTCCAATGGCACCATATGAGGCTTTGTATGGTAGGAGGTGTAAAACTCCTTTGTGTTGGTATGAGTCAGGAGAGGGTGTTGTACTCGGATATGAGATTGTTCAGCAGACGATTGAGAAGATCAAAATGATCTAAGAGAAGATGAAAGCATCGCATAGTCATTAAAAAAAGTTATCATGTTAAGAGGAGAAAAGCATTTGAGTTCCAGGTGGGAGATCATGTGTTTTTAAGAGTCACGTCGGTGACTGGTGTTGGTAGAGCTTTGAAGTCTCGAAAGCTCAAGCTGTGTTTTATGGTCCGTACCATATTTCGTAGAAGATAGGTTCGGTAGCCTATAAGATTGCTTTACCACCACCAATTATGAATCATTATGATGTGTTTTATTTGTCTTAGTTGAGGAGATACATTCTGGATCCATCTCATTTGATCCTGGTGGATAATGTACAAGTGAGAGATAACTTGACAGTTGAGGCATCACCCATACGTATAGAGGATTGGGAAGTGAAGAAGTTGTGGGGCAAAGAGATTGTCTTGAGGAAGATAGTGTGTGGAGGACCAGTCAGTGGGAGCATGACTTGGGAGCGTGAGGCGCAAATAAGAGAGTTGTATCTGACTCTGTTCTCCTCGGGTAATTTTTTAGGGCGAAAATTCTATAAGTAGGAGAGAGTTGTAACAACCCATTTTCAAATTAGTCATTTTATCAAATTATTTATGAATTATTGTGAATTATATGTGTTGTTGTGTGTTTTGAATTATTGATGGGTTGAGTTAATTAAAATAAGTAGGTGGTATAGGAATTAGTAGAATTATTTAGAGCTATTTTTAGTGATTAATTAATAAGAGTGTTTATTTAATTAGGTGAATATATTGGAATATTAAATTAATAATGAGAATAAGGTGTGTAGAGGAGTTAAGGGTAAGCTGATAATTTTAAGGATAAGTTGGGGGTAATAAAGAGAAAACATATTTAGGAAGAATATATTATTGGAAAAAGGATTTAGTTTTACATAGTACGTGAAGAGTTGGAAGAGAGAAAAGAATGGATGGGACAAGAGGAAGGAGAAGAAGGGTTTAAGAGAAAACAATTCAAGGAATTCTCTCATCTTGCTAGAATATGGGAATTTAGTTCAATAATAGGGATATGATGAAGGGTAGAGTGGAGGGATTCTTAATCTCCATAAGATTTGTTATTCCTTTGAATTTTGATAAATTTTTGATGGAAATTCTATGACAAATTTGTTTTTATATGTCATGATGTAAATTGCAATGATGTGTGTTGATGTGTTATGGTTCTGTTCATGAAAATCAAATGAATGCATGAAAATTGATATGAGATTGAGTGATTTAGAGCATGAACCCAAGTCTCTAATTCATGAGAATGATTAATAGATTGATGATAATTACTATGATATATTTATTGATCTTATTAGAAAATATATGGGGATGTTTTAGATGCATAAAAATTGTTATTGTTTGGTGGTTGAAGTGAAAAATAGAAGGAATTCATGCAACAAACACAAAACTGGGATTTTTGGAAAAGTGCACTATAACAATCAGTTGTTGTTTGGTGACAATCGGTTCTTATGCTGGAAAAACGTGATTTTCGGGATGCAGATGCTAGAACAATAGATTGTTGTTTTATGACAATCTGTTGTTACTTTATGTGATCAGTAACATTCAAATACAATGGCCTTTGCACCATAATATGTGATCAGTGCACATTTCAACGGTGAGACATACATTTGTCCCACCACTGGGTTTTTATTTAGAGACACTGAGAACATATGATTTTGTTTAAACAGGAAAGCCAATTTCTTGTATTTCAAAAAACGATTGGAGGCCAAACTTAGACGAGATCCCGTGACACAATTTTTTTATCAGAATCCGGTTTTTTTGGTGACAACCAAATAATATTTTATAAGGTTAAGGTTCAAGATGATGAGGACCTTCAGAATATGTTTTCCAGTCACGAGTATTCTGGGTGCGATTCTATTGAGTTGTACATTGTGCTGTAGGAGCCTAAGTTGTCACGACCAACCCAATCACAAGTGGTTGGTCCTCTCGAAGACGAACGAGCAGAAGTAGATGTCGTTGATGAAGAAGAGGAAGATGACGAGTTAGAGTTTGATGACATGGTCAACAATGATTGTGAAGACGATGGGGTACCTGGTATACCTTTGAACGAGATCTACACACCACCTCCACACATGTCAAACTTCAACATGGGCGAAGATGAATCGTCATCTGATTTATTTTTCAATCCATATATGCAGTCGGATGAAAACTTAAAAGAGAAAGACAAATTTCGTAATAGAGAATATTTTATGCGAGCCATAAAAAAGTTTCACATGCTCAAATCAGTCGATTTTAAGGTAGATCGTGTAAATCCAGAAAGATACAAGCTCAGGTGTGTCCACCCAGATTGTGTGTTCAAGCTCACTGCATCATACAAATTAAGAGGTGATTGTTGGGTCATAGGTTCTATTTCCACCCACACGTGCGTCAATCCTACTCAATCACAGGATCATCGAAAATCAAATTATGATATCATATGTTAAGAAATCCTACCTCTCGTTAATAATGATCTATCATTGAAGATGAAAACCATAATCTCTCACATCACTACGGTATATAACTATACTCCGTCATACCGAAAGGAATGGTTAGCAAAGACCAAGGCGATTGAAAAGGTATATGGAAACTGAGAGGAGTCATACAAAGAACTTCCTCGCTACCTGAATGCACTTCAGACTTATTCTCCGGATACTATTTATATTATGGAAACATTGTCGGCGTATGCCTCAGATGATACTCAAGTCACCGGAAATGGAATATTCAGTCGAGTGTTCTGGGCTTTTCAACCTTGTATCACAGGGTTTGTGTCATGCAAACCTATTATTCAAATTGATGGGACTTTGTTGTATGGGAAATACAAAGGCACACTAGTGATGGCAGTTGCACAAGATGGCAACTTCTACTTTCGTATGCCTTGCACTCATGTCATTGCGATATGTGCCTATACTCATCAAGACGCATTACAACTTCTATCTCCCATTTACAAGTCTGAAAGCTTGCTCAACGTATACAACAACAACTTCCTATTGGTAGCAAAACCTGATTATTGGCCTGCATACGACGGCGAAATAGTCTGACACAACAACCAAACGCGAAGGAATAAAAAGGATCGTTCCAAAAGCAAGCGTATGACAACTGAAATGGACTCACTGGACAAGCTAGAAAGAAAGTATGGTTTATGTCGTCAGGTCAGACACAATCGCAAAAATTGTCCGACTCGGGCTACTAGCTCAACCACATAAAAATTGTATGCAAAACATCTTTACTTTTTTATGTTATAAACATTACGATTTTTCATTAAGAGCGTTTGTTACAACAAACTCACGCAAACAACAAATAAAAACACGATAAAACGTCTAAGAAATTACAACCGTTAAAACAATTTCATCTGACCCATGTATCATCAACATTACGTCTCTGTCTGTTTTGACTTCCTCCAATAAAAAATTAGGTCTTCCGGTTGCAAGTGAGGTGGCTATTCTTCTTCGTTGGATCCTTCTAATTTATTCCCCATCCTCGATGTCTCCCTCTAGCCATTGCATCAACTCTCTCTTCAGACGCTCCATGGAGTGAATGTGCCAAAATTTCATTTTCATCGGAGGTTTGGTGGCCGAGAAAATAACGTAACCATCTCTGATAAAAATCATGAGAGATGTCATGACGCAAATAACAGAGAAAAAAATAAGAAGGCAGTGCGAGAAAGTGTGAAGAATGACGGAGAAAAGGAGGACTTATTTATTAAAAAAATACATTTTCCCTAGAAGCCAAGTGAGATGGCGCCTCCTCTCACTTTTAGAGTGCATACGCCATCTCACTTGACTAAAAGAGAGAGCATGCGCCAAGTGAGATGGCGCCTAGGGAAAATGGATTAGTGCAGGCGTCAACTGGGTTAGCTCCTCCTTTGTGGAGTTTTCTTAAACATGATTATTTGTGTAATTTTTTCCAAAATATGGTTATTTACGAATTTTTTTTCAAAAATTGTTTATTACAAAAAAAAATCCAAATCTAGACCCACTAACATACCAACCAAATTCTCTTCCCCTAGACCAATTATACTTTGTGATTTATATCTACACTAATATATACTTAACTTAAACATTATTGCAGTTTTTATTTAATCCTTAATATATTTTCAGTTTTTAGTTTTATTATACTTTCAGTTTATATTTAATATTTAATATTAAAATAAATTTATTAAATATAATTTTAGTTTATATTTATTAAATTTAATATTGAATAAATTTGTTAAATATATTTTCAGTTTATACTTCTAGTTTTTACTTTTAGTTTAATAAATTTATTTAAATATATTTTTCAGTTTATATTTAATATTTAATATTAAAATATATTTAATACTTATTTATTTATTCAATATTTATTTAAAAATATATAATACATATTTATATATTCAAGATTTATTTTAAAATATTATTTAATTCATTTATATTTGATTTTAAAAATATTAATCCTAAAATAGTATTTTGACCATGCTTCTAAAAGAAAAGGAGGAACTTACACCATTTTGACATAGATTACAATGTTATTCATATTAGAAGATAATAAAATGAATAAAAAATATAAATATATTTTCTAAAACACTTAGTCCGAGCAACGTTTAGACCCCTCAGTGTGAGGTGGATTCTCGGCCTGAGCCTTTAATGGTGCACCCTTCCCCTTGGATCACTTTTAGCAAATTCTATGTGGATAATTATCTAACACGTCATTCTTCGGATAATAGTATTTTGTATTCTACTTACGTGTATAAAAGAGAATTCAATTGCGAAGACTCTTCCTTGCGTGATGATTTTCTTTTGGCTTCATCCACGCAAGGAATTAGAAGTGGCATTAGGTCAGAAGGTTCAAATGAATTCTTAATAAACGTTATCCTCTTCTATTTTAACATTCATTCTGTTATTGCGAACTGGCTTTTGCATCAGATAAGATAATTCGCAAGAATCAAAAGTCGATTTCCGTTTACGGCGTCATTGTCCAGAATCAAAACCAGAATTATGCGTGAATTGTGATGGTGGACTATTTTTGTGATATGTCGTAAGCCTTCGATACAGTGAATCACAAAAATGTATCTATAAGATTAGCACTTGAAAACTTAAGTCGGCAACTGAGTCTTAAAAAAATGTAAAGTGAAGTATGAAAAATATGTGTACCTTAAACCTTACGTATGTTGAAACATGGATACATCTGAATCAAATAGCTATTTTGCTTTCATTAGAAAAACACGTGGACCTCTTTTATTGGGTCCCACCGGCTTAAAACAATACTTGAATTTTTTTTATAAAAAATATAAATAAAAAATCTGTTTTCTTAAAGAAAATATATGGAACCTTAATCTTTAAATTAAATTACTCGATTAACATTTTATGAAGAGTCAACCATTTAAGCATAAAAAAATTTCAATTTCATTCTAATCCTTTGAAAACACTTAAACCTAATAAGCACATTATTTAAATTTGCTTGCAAAAAGAATAAAATGCATTTTGGTAATGAAATTCTTTCGAAACAAGAACCATGAAGTGCATGGTTTTCACCTTCGGACAAGTGCTACACTTTACAAATAATTTACAATTTCTAAAAGAAATGTCTAAGCAAATATTATGACACATGGTGTAGACATTTATATCCTAAATAGCATATATCAACCAGAAACTGTCCTTCTACATAGAAAGACAAACAAACATGTCAAAGTTCCTCCTTTGCATATTGTAGTCAAAGGAATCCCATATTTGCCTGTCTCAAACAATCCTCTAAGAAATGGCCAGTAACATATGATCAAATACACACTACACAACATTTCAACCATTCCACACTCATAATTCCCCCTCATTACTTGTTTTTGAAGCCCTAATAACTTGATCAATATTGCTGTCAATTGCAACAACAAGACAGTAGTTCCCGGCAAAAATATCAACGACTCGTCAAACGTGTGTCTACCGGCATTCTTATCGCGTGTATCGTCGCTAAACGGGGGAAGAGCTTTCTTTGTTATGTCAAAAACAGTGTTGGATATTCCCAATAATTTTAGTAACACGGTAATAAATCCACATAATCCAGCATTCATAGGTGTTATTATTGACATTCTTTGATTGTTCCACCATGCTCTAGTTGACATATCTGAAGCCAAATATTCATATAGAGTATATACATTGTAAATCACAACTATTGTTATAGGAATATATATGCCCTGATCCTGAAATCAAACAAAACATAAGAGTGTATTATTATGTCCTCACGAGTTATCTCTATATGTAGTACTAGCACTAGGGCTGTCTTAAATTTTTAGAGACTCTCATAAGTTAGCCATAGTTCAACCGTGGAAAAATTATGAGGGCTTTGTTTGCTGAGAGTTTAATCGTGACAAACATTTATGAGGCTCTATTTAGTCAATAAATTTTAGACCCTCTACAGTAGTCCGTTTTATATGTCCCTAAAGACGGCTTTGTGTAGCACTAACATTAGTAAGTATATGTGTATTTTTCACTACTCACCTTTGGCAAGAAATATGAGTTGGTAATGATGCAATAAGCAATGAGACAAGAGTAGCATACTAGAGCAACTGGGTTGAAGCCCCAATTAATGATCCACATATAAGCTAAGAATTCCCTAAAAGAAAGTTTAGCAAATATGGTACCAAAAATAGGACAATGCTTGCTAAAGAAGATTTCAAGCATTCCTGTGGCCCATCTCTTTTGTTGTGACATACTTGTTGGGTGATCAGATGGAGCACAACCTGTGAAAGCAACTGGATCTGGTGTACATAATTCTGATCTCCAACCTTTTTCGTGCATTGTTAATCCAGTTAAGACATCTTCGGTTATTGATCCATACATCCAACCAACCTAAAATTCAATACACTCAAAGCGACTTTTAATTTCATCACTTAAAATCTTTCAACAAGAAATATAATATAGGTTAAGTTATAAGTTTGTGCAACAAACCTGTTTACCCCAGGCAGTTCCATATTCGTATCCATAACAAGCAACTTGACTAGCTTCTTCAACTGCTATTTTAACATTAATGTCACTAGGTAAATAAGTCCTCCCTTCCAAAGCATGTACAACTGATTTCGTAAGTTCCTTCGAAGCTCCGAATTTTTGTTTTAAGTCCTCCTCTGATATGTGTGTACCATTTTCTAAGTCATCAGGAGAAAGACTGTATATAACTTTTCTTCTATGGAAACAGTTTGTTCCACCGTAGAATATGCCTTGGAGTCCTGCTAATCCAGCTCCAATATACTGCATGCGTTATTTAAAAAAGTGATCAAATTAATGTAATGACAAAATTTATTTGGTATATTTATGGTTTCGTATATCACCTTATACAGAATGGCCATCTGATTTCCAAAAGGATCGTCTTTGAGTGTAGCATAGAATTGTTGAGGACATTGAACAAAAGCAACTTCTTTTTCTCCTTTTGATTCAAGCAAAATGCACATTGCATGTTGAACAATCTTTGGATTGTTCACAAACATGTCACAGTCGACGTTCAACATGAAAGGTGCATTGGTAATTAATCCAGAGACTCTTGTCTGAATAAAAACCAGGGAGCTTAAATAAAATGTTTATAATAGGATAATGATGTGATTACTCATATAAACAAATGTTATTATCTATTAAACCTAATTAAGGATGTAAATATAATTTATTTACCAAGACATTCATGGCACCAGCTTTGAAATGATGTGGTTGCTTTGGCCTCTTCTCTCTAGATAAGTAGATCAAATGTGGCAATCCATCTTCACCCATTTCCTTGTTCTCCCATATAACCTTATAAATTCATCATGCACGTCAACATTAAAAATTAATGTTTTGTCATATATATAATCTTAGATATGTTAAAATGAATGTTATAGATTTTTTCAATGAAGTAATGTATACTAGTATATTTTAATACCTTGATAATAGCAGGATGATTTGTCCGATTAGTATTTGAGAAAACTGCAATCTCTCCTTCAAGTAAGGTTGGAATGGATTTCGTGTTCACATCTATTTCATGGCTAAGATTTTCATACATATTCTATCAACACACGCAAGCAAAACAAAAACGGTTTAGCATTTTGTGGACAGAACCAAGTGAATCATTCAGCAGCAACAGCTTGTTACTGTTACTCACTCACCTTCATCTGCAACCATTCTTGTCTGAATTCTTCATTATTCGTCGTGCATTCGGTGTCATCCTTGAAGTATCTGAATGGAGCTCTAATTTGAACGTTGTACTTTTTACAGAAAGGGACCCAATGTGTTGCGAAGTTTGAAGCTAGGTGAAGTGCGTGGAAAATTAGAGGAGAACAAGCATCGTCGGAAACGTAACAAGATAGTTTGTGAGATGGATAATCGAGTGATAATAGTGATAGGACTGTGTTTACTGTAATGATTGCTGGCTCTAACTCCTCGTCTGCGGTTGTCACAAATAAATCCACTGCTGGAAGTTCTTCTACGCTACCGGTATTGAACAAATATATTACCATTAATAGTTAGTAAAACGAGATGAATAGTATATTTGTTAAATCTTAATTCAAACACTAACTGTCAATATATTTAACAGTTGTGTATATGAATTTTTAACGGTTATTCGTTTGTATATGCTAAAGAAAAAAAAGTTGAAGAATAGATATAAGTACCTTTGGAGGAGACGTTGAGGGTAGGTTTTAACAAGAGCAGGAGTCCATTGAGTGGACATGGTGAAAATCCAACCTAAGGTGAACCAAGATTCACACATTAAAGCAACAAACCAAGGAAGGGAATAGTTGTTGACAGATATGAAACGGTAACCAAGCAGCAACAAAAGAAGGATTAAAATTATGCTATCCAATACTCTTTTGTAATTGTGTTTGTACCCATTTTTTTCATACAAAGGAAGCATAGAGTTTGGATTGGCCATTGGTTTTTTGTTTTGTTTTAGAGCTAAGGTGATTAGATTAGAACACCTCTTTGTGTTCGTGTATATTTATGCAATATATTTATAGCAAAGAAGGAGAGTTTTGCTTGGTCACAATTTTTTAAAATATAAAAGATTACCCAAGTTCTAGAATTTGGCACATGTAGAGTGGGCACAAAATATAATGACAGGTTAAATAATTGAACCAATTTGGAATTTAGTATGATTCCTAGGACAATTTCAAAATGATTTTTATAGCGTTAATTTAAAAATAATTTTTATAGTGTTATATAATTTTGTGTAAAAGAATTTATAAAGAAATTTTTTCAAATGGAAATTTAGTTTGAATAGTTATTTTTAAAATATTATTGATGATATTTCATTTTTTTATGAAATTTTTTTTTATATTAAAGTTTTAAACAATCACTTAATTTTGAAATTATTTTAAATAAATTTTGATTAAAATCATTTTTGAAATATAGCTTTTTAAAAAATAAAATATAATTTTGACTATGTTTTGATCTTTAATAATATATATTTATGTTATAGGATGTCAAAATTAATGTCTCAATTTAGAATAAATAAAAAAATAATAATTTTGTAAAATTTATTTAAAAAAATACAAAAAAAAAAATCATTTTTTAAAACTAAAAACATTCTTAGCCACATTTGACAATTTGGAATTTAGTATGATACTTAGTTATGTTTGGCTCGATGTATACGTCACTTCACAATCTATATATATATATATATATATATATATATATATATATATATATATATATATATATATATATATATATATATATATATATATATATATATATATATATATATATATATATATATATATATATATATATATATATTAATAAAAAACTTGTGCTATCGTATGAGTTCTGTCTGAATTTCACATTACATGATCTAATAATGATTTGCAAAGTTCTTTCTTATATCAAAGTTAAGTTAATCAAATTCAACCAAAAATTCAATCTATTTTGAACTAAATAGTATATTAAACAACAAAATTAACATTGCTGTCACAAATAAAACATACAAACTTTTCAGTCTTATAAGTGCACATGTAAATATCTCTATAGTATCATAGTTGAACTTCGTCAATGAAGGAAGCAACCAATAACAACAACCCGCATCATATATCTGCATGGAGAACTGTATCAAATAAGATATTAATTATTTTGTATATTTAAAAAACTAAAGAAAGTATGTGGTATCTATACATATAAATAAACATTGATATTTAATTTGTATCACAAAGGAAAATGTGAAAAGGATTACCAACTAACAAAGTGTTTGGAAAATTTCCTTGTATACAACGTTTGTAGTGGTCGAACACGGTACATTCTCCTTGCCATGTATTAAGATTTTAAGACCATTTTTGGTCATAACTCTTGAAATTGAAACATATAATTGTCCATGACTACAAACAAGTGTAGGCAAATACAATCCGACATTATCAATTCTAACTTGTATAACTTCATAAGCTTCTGTATAACTTGTATCAGTTCTATCAATTGAATCGAAACTTAAATACTCTTTCTCTTGTTCTAAAAAATGCAATAAAATTGAATTATTAATACATTAACATTTTATTACCTGGTATCATGTCCAGTACATAATGATTGGTTTTGTCTACAACTTCAATGGTTGATGCAAGAATTGTCTTTCCTTGTAAATATGCAACATCTTGAAAATTCTCCAACAAATTGGGATATGTGCTTTCAACAATAACTTTTATAGGATCATTAAAATTGGATATTAATAATTCTTGAGGAATCTCTATCTCAACCAATCCATCATTTGGTTCAGATATCTTACCATCTCCGACATTTAAGATCCATTTTGAAAATTCTACTAGTTCATTAGAACTTGTGTTACCTCTTCCCTGCTGCAACCTCATATTTCTTGAGGGACTAAATTTTAAACTAAGATGACATCTATTATTTTCAAAGTGGTTTGAATTTGTCATGAAGATTCGAAATTGGAAGAGAAAGAAAACTTGGATTTAGATTGCAAATTAGAAATAATAGAAATTGGTATTTCATACAATGTCTTTGGTTTACAAGTCACCAATTTCTTACATCATAAGTTACTATATTCAACATTCAAGCCACTATTGATTATCTTGCAATTATTTTTGAATTCATGCCATGACCATTTGAAATCATACAAAGGAATTTCTCATTACAAGTCCAAACTGTCCAAATATAACAGGCCCAAAACCAGTCCAAACTATCAAAACCTACATAATAATATTGTCCAATTTACTGTTGTATAAAGCCCAAAGTTTGCATCAACCAGCCCACAAAATTGTCCAAACTGCTGTTGTCCATAAACTTGCCCACTCCACTCCAAAACCCACACAAAAACAGTCTAAACATATCAGTCCAAAACCTGTTGTTCCTACACCAAAACAGTCCATGCATAACAGTCCAAAAACCTGCAAAGACATCCTACTAAAACTGTCAAAACTGATGCCAACAAATGCCAAACATTACATAAAATAAAAGTCACCCAAATCTGTAATGGAAAAGTAGTGAAACAACATGTCAAATTTTTTTAAAATCTCACAAACATATCCCCCCAATTCCCACCTCTCAGCTGATATACAAACAATAGCAATATTGAGAAAGAAAAGGGAGGAGAAGAGATAATAGCAATATTGAGAGAAAAAAGCGATACAATAGCAATATTGAGAGAGGAGAAAAGAAAAAAAGACAGCAGAGAAAAGAGAGAGAAAAAAACTGAGAGGAAGAGAAGAAAAACACTGTAAAACCAGAAAAGAAAAACAGCAGCAACCATGAAACTATTTTGAACCATAAAACAGCAGCTACAAAAAACAGTAGCAACTCAAAGGAAAACAGAAACAGAAAAAACCTTCAACCCCCATGTACAACCTTGCAGATTTCAATACAAAGTAAGGATTGGAGCAACTTCCTAGAAGTTCACTGAATCCATTCTGATTATCACAGCCTCTTGAAAGGTGTTCAAACTCAAAACACAAATTTTAGTTTCAAGGTAAGTCTTCTTGACCTTGAGCTCTTCATTTCAAGCATCATTAGTGATTCATTTTTAAAGATAAATATAGATATCATACCCTTGAAGCTAACCACGTGCTTGCTTTTCGTTTTTATCAATTATATATTGAGAACCGACTTTTACATGTAGCAGAACAATGTTAGAAATAATAAAACAGCAGTATGAGTCAATGTATATCAGGCACAAAACAGGTTATGAGTCGACACAAAACACGCATGTGTCGATACAAAACGGAAATGAGTCGACACAAACCCTTATGTGTCGACTCATACTGTTGTTTTTGATTTCCAGGGGCAAGAAATGAGTATGAGTCGACGCAAAACACGAATGTGTCGATACAAATGAGAAATGAGTCGACACAAAAACATTATGTATCGACTCATACTGAGTTAATCATGATTTTCCAAAAACAAGAAGTGTTATGTATCGATGCATAAATGCATGTGTCAATATATAAAAGTTAAAAAAAAAACAATTTTCCTTTCTTTTTACACTATCTTTATATTTTTTTAATATTTTTTCATTGCTATTCATTTATTCAATATGGTTGTAATAATTTAATTAGGTTTCTACCTCATTCTCATTTATAAACTTGTACCCCCCATCCCCGTATGATTGTAATAGTTTAGAGCTTATTTTTTGTATGTTTAATTGTTGCTTAATTATGCATATGTCATTCAATTAGAGCACATGGTCTCCTCTTGGGCTCATCATCAATGAAAAGGTATCCACTAACAAATGCACACTTGCACACATTTCATAGCTTGGTCCTGGGCTTTCCTACAGTGACAATATTCAATCGACTGTTCCAATTGGTCGTTTAGAATACTAGCAACATGCTAGTCCCACTTTTTAGGAGCATGCATATAGCCACCTTGTATAGGCTTTTGATTTTTTTCTTATACATTGAAGCAACTTCTCTCTTTCCTTGGTTCACATACCGAGCTTTTCTTAAAGGGTCTCATAGTTGAGTTTGGGCATGGTCATTCTCACGAGGTTAATTAAGTCTTGCCCTTGGTTAACCATAACCCGAATCAACCACTTTGGTCCATATACCAAGTGTTTCCATGCATAAAGGGTTTCATGGTTGAGGGTAGGAGCACCTACTCTCACGAGATTAATCAAGTGCACCCCTTAGTTAATCATAACCCGATTCAATTTCCATACACCAAGCATTCCATTTATGCCTTTCATGATACTACTTATTTTGTCGTCACTTTTTCCATGATCACCCTACATAAGCACTCTTCACAAACACCGTCTCCTTTTACTTTATGTTTATAACATGCTCTCTTAGGATGATAGTTTCCTCTTCTTAAGATACGAACTAATTAGGCCTTAGGTTGGAACCCATGTATGACAACATTAGGGTAGACTTTCCCCTTTGACTTTTCTTTTGTAATTAAGATTAAAACTTATCATTCACAAATCAAAAATCCAAAAACATTTAATCATTATTCGAATTCATTCTAAAACTCGCAAAAAACACTCAACCAATCAAAACACCCCAAAAGGGCATGTTATCTCCATTCTACCGTGATACAGGTCGTGCCTATTGCTAGAATGTGCGCATTAACATCGTCCACTAAAAAACACCAACAAACCAACATTTTTTAGAGGAACTACGGTGTTCTGATTCCTTCACTAGATACATAGGCAAAGGGTTGCAAGACCCTCGCGAACACAATAATAAAAAACCATTTTCTTCCCCCTTAGAAAGTATAGTTATAGATAAATACACCCTTAGAAGCAAATAAACAAAATGGATCTTGTTGAGTACAACGGATGTGAGGGGTGCTAATACCTTCCCCTCGCATAACTGACTCCCTTACTCTTTCTCTTGGTTGTAAGACCATCTTATCCATCCTCTTGTGGTTTTCTCGATATTTTCCCTTTCTTCGGAATAAATAAAGTTCGGTGGCGGCTCTATGTTTTTTGCCGGCAGCTTCACCTACTCTTGGAACAACTGGAAGAATCTGTCTGAAATCTCCTCCAAAAACAATAACTTTCTCACTAAAGATTGTACTCGCTAGACCGTTTTTGCTCATCACATCTTTGAGTGTCTTGTCCAATGCCTCAAAGAAGTTCTTATGAGACATAGGTGCTTAGTACCATATTATCACATCGATTTCTTCAAATAATTACGAATGTTCGGTGTTTTGTCAATATTGCAAGTAGAGTTGTCAAGTGTTGGCACAGGTATTTTGAACTTTAAGTGGGCAGTTCTTCCACCTGGCAATAATAATGAAGTTATTCCACTTGAAGCAACAATAAGAACTATTTTTTTCTGCGAATGAAATTTACTTGATAATGCTCTCCACATGAAAGTTTTACTGGTCCCTCCATAACCATGTAAACAAATCACCCCTCCTCTTTATTTGTTGACAGCTTCCATAATTGTATCAAAGATTGAACGTTGTTCATCTATCAATTGAAATGTAAACGTTAATATGTATATAATTGGAAAAAAATAATTTAATTTCACAAATTCTGAATACAAATAAACAAAATCACTTGTAAGGGCGCGAAAGAGATTCTGGAAATTTTGTCGTTCAGTGTCGGAATTGTGATCACGTTCGTCATAAGTCAGTCTATTTCCTACATGTTATGTGACATATGAATATAGATAAGTCATATCTTTAAACTCATGCAAAATTCTTCAATTGGATTATAACATGTTCTTAATCTCAATGAGTGTCAAATTTTTCACCTAAGTTATTGTCAACTGCATATCTATAAAAAGATATACAAATAACACTTCACATACAACAACATGACAATAACCACATAAACGTTCAAATTAGAGATTTAAACGGCAAAGTAGAGTTGTTAAAATTAGGGATAATTCATTTGATAATGATGTATAACAATGAAATTACAACAACAACATCAAATTAAAAATGACAACAACAATTTAAATGTATCAATAGAAGCAATATATACATCAACATCAATGTTAATACGACATTCTCAATATATACATCAACATTAGCACATAATTTTTTCGTTAAAGACGGCTACAATATATTAGTTTATGTATTGCCTAATGATATTTTTTTACTTCATACATTTAGATGGAATTTCTATTACAACCAGTTGCTTATATGCAGCCGACATAAATGATATTGTACAAAAACTTCTCATGATGTTGTATGTAATTTCATGTTGATATATAATTTTAAAGTAACACTGATTGGTCATGAAACTAAGTTTATATTAATGTACTAAAAATGATTTAAAAAATGGAATGTACATCTTCTATTTGTCGCTTGTCTTTGTTGATAAAGAATACCGTCAGATAACATCCTCCAACTTTTTTCCCAAATGTGCCGTGGTGTGTTAATTGTACCAGATAGTAGCATAGTGACAAATAACTTTGTCAAATAATATGCAGAACCCCAATCCTTCGCCTCATTTATGGTTGCAACATATTCTTTGTCGTCATTAAGAAATCCCATTTCAAAACATGCATCCCGAAAACTATCCCGAATTATTCCACCCACTTTTTTAATATCCTCATAGCATGTTGGCCCTTTGACAACTGTAAGCATCATTCTTAGGTAATATAACTCACCGGTACTTGGAGGAACCCAAATTAGTCTTCCAATTTTATGGCCTCTTTTACGTGGTCTCCATCATCAGTATATTTTATCATAAACTAACTTGGTCATAAAATTAGGGTATGTCAAATTTCTTTCCTCTTAATATGTCTTGTTGGCTTCCATCCAAGCGTTAACATTGATTCTTTCACACTCGGTTTGTCAAGAACTTCTTCTATCGGTTCATAACCAGTATTGTAAACCAGATTGTCGCCCTCAAGATAAATACAACCTCTCAACTGCAGGATATTTCCCATGAATAGCAAATGAAAAGATCATCCAACATGCTTCACTTGGTGAGACATATCTACAACCAAGATATTGCTTGATTTCATCGACATTTATAATAAGAGAAGTTTCGTCTGTCCCAGTATTGACAACAAATGCGATAATTCTATCGCACCCCTTGTTAATATACTTAAATAAATACTTAACCAAAGTACCCTGATTACACCACTCCATATTGATGTGAGCCTGAAGTACTTAACCGAAGTACCCTATTGGTGCAGTATTTGTCATCTTAATGGATTCTAAATGACATGGTTTCAAAATCGTATACAAATTATAGTTTCAACACCTTTTTGGTTTCTAAAATTCATGTATGGAGAAGTAAGCTATTAACATGCATTGATGATATACTTAGAACCATAGACAGTTCATCAATATTTTCTTTCAAACAATCACCTCTTAACATGACTAACCTTATTTTGTCTACAATATATATAACTATGTATCTCAACCTTATATCAAATGGATTAAGTTTGATTGATTTCAGATGTTTTGATCATATGCCCATATCTTGTATGAATGTTTCTATCTGATAATTACATAAACTGATATATTCTTTATTATGCAGTATATGTATCAATATACTTAAAAGCTGCAACAACTCATTAATGTTTTCTTTCAAATTTGGTCATCTTAACATGACCCACCAACTACATACATAAGTATTTGTTATGTTAATGGAATCCAAACCTCAAGTAATATGACAACAAATGACAGAGATATAGTTTTGTGCATCATATGGAGAAACTTTCTAGCAATTAAACATAATATTAGTTGGAGATACATAAATCTTAAACATAAACAATGAAATTGAATAGAAATTATAGAACCAGATCCTAAATAACCAAAGCAATAAACAACAAACAATCACATTATTGTGTTCAAAACTAACAATAACTTAGCATATAAAAAAGGTGAATGTAACTATTTCTCCTTCTTAGTATCCTTAATTATCTTGGTTGAGGAAATTTGGACACTATCAATATCTTCTACTGCATCAGTTTAAGTCCTCTTAGATGGAGTCAGGCTTGAATTTACAACTGTAGGGTCATAATCTGCATATGTAGATAAAAGTTCCTACTATGATCATGGAGAAACAACTATCAACCTTAGAATATAGGAAGAGACATGTTTTATACAATGTTGTCAGGTTTGAAGTAATAACTTACAGAAACACTAATCGGTTCATCTTGTGACGAATGATCCGTGCTAGAAGCTTTGAAGTAGGCTGCCAAGATTGATTAATATTATACCAGATTTGTAAATAGTTATAGAATTAAGAAGTACACTTAGATGACCTCTTCTGATCTGAAAATCTCCCTAGCTTTCTTACGGGTATCATCATCAATTTTGAAGCTAATGATAGAAAGTCGCCCATTATTAGGCTGAAAAATAGCTCTAATAACTAACTCCTCTTTTAGTATTGCATCAAATTCATAAGGGAATTCAAGCGGATTATCTTCACCGACCTACATCAATACAAAGAACTGTATTAAACACTTTGTCTAAAAAACACAAACTTAATAAAGTTGCATTATGTACCTCTATCAACTCATTCTTCATTTGAAGTGCAGATTTTTCAATCAACTTCACACAATCGTTGTCCCAAAAAAATGAACTTGGACTTGAATTTACCATCAACGGCCAAAACTTCGAGTTTCTACCTATAGTATTAGTGATAACATCAGAAGTGTGTCTACTCATGTATGTAATTCCACCAAATAGAAAATACCTTGAACCCTAAAGCCCAATATACACAATACCTTGGCACCGGCTTTGGACTTATGTGTTTGGCATAATAAATCAGCTTTCCATTCTTTAGAGACACATTTTTTATGCAATCAACACATCCATCATAATACCGTCTTGACTAGCTAGCCTCAAATTTCTCCAAAGTCGAAATAGTAGCATAGGTAGTCTCCTAAGGAATCGGCAAAAGTTACATATGTTAAACATATGTCACACACACACACATGCATATATATATATATATATATATATATATATATATATATATATATATATATATATATATATATATATATATATATATATATATATATATGCAAAGCTGTCTTACATGTTGCAGACTTGTTATTTCAGCAAGACTCAATATTTCAGCCTTCCACACAAACTTATCAAACTCATAATAATATGAGTTTTGTGATGCGTCAACTTGTAAACTTGAAGAAGATAACAATAGAAATTCACCTTTTAGAGTGTTTTAATTATAAGACAAATTTTAATAATCAGATTTGGCACGAATGAGTTAACCAAACCAAATACAACAACATTATCATTAAAATGACTTCACCATATACCTTTCTTTGAGCTTTCTAACTTCATCAATGCTAACATCATTAATTAACAACTTTGTACGTTTCCAAGCATTTGATATGTTCAAAGGAAAACCTCCTGCAATTTTCATGATTTTTAGATTAATATGATGTAAAGAACATAATGATAAGAACTCGTATATTTTGATTTTTGTCTCATATTAAGTATAACAAAAATGAAACAGTATTACCTTGAGCCTCATTAATCCTTTCATTAATCAGCAGAACAACTATATTTCCATATTCCTTATGACTCATATAATATTCCTAAAGTTGTACGGCAAGTTGACCCTATAAAATACATTGTACTCCAGATTTGTTGTTTTCAAAAACATTTGAACCAAATTAATATGTTGTTCTTAGAGATTTGTGAATGCAATATTATGGTATACAATATTATGACCATTCAAGGACATGCAGAATACCTATTATCAATTATTGCAAAAACAACTTTACTCTTGTTGTTATCAGCATTGATTTGGGATTGAGAAATCTATGTTACTCCTTCGAGATTATCTAACAAAAAACATGTGTCATCTATTGTAAATGATTTTACACATTTAGAGAATAAAACACACGAAATTAAAATAAAACACATTAATAACTCACCAATTAACACATTAGACTAAAATTTCCCCTCAATTATGGCATCCAATTCAAGTATGTTCAAGAAATTCAAAGGAGTGTCAGGGAGTTTTGTCTTATTAGCCGAATTTGACCCACAAAATACCAACTTACAACTATGATAGTCGACTTAAAAGAGAAATCACTGTTTGGAACTTTGAAATTATGTGTTATGTAAGAACTTCCAGCAACGAGTTCTTCCTTGAATTTCGAAACCAAAAAAGGCGGCACAATAACTTGAATCATATCTTGCTACAAAAAAAGAATAAAAAAAAGCTTATATTACAAGAAAAACACATTGCAAAGACAAATTATGAACATGACCCAAATATCATACCTTTGAATCAACCTAAACCATCTCAATGTGCTCTTTTTTTGAAGCGCTTTTCACAGACCATATATGTTTACACCTAACGTTAATCTTCCATAAATCCTTTTGAAGCAACTAGGAAAAACAATAAAGTCATCATTGAATATTTATTTATCCCACAGAAGGGAAAGGAAAACATCAAAGAAAACCCGAGAAGAGAGAAATCGAGGTCTCACGACCAAGAGAACGGGTACAGGAGTCAAATTACGCAAGGAGAAGGTATTAGCACAATCACGTTCATGGTACTCCATAGGATCTAATCTTATTTTTCTAATCAAATGGTGTGTCAAATCTAAAGCTATCAAGCTAAGGGAAAGTGCATGCATGCAAAGTATTATATACAAAAAGAAAAGTTTTTATTAGTTGTGTATGTCGCGGTTGTAAACCTTTGTACCTATGTACCACATGTTGTACCCCAAAATTTCCCCTCCCATTTTTCTTCAAATACATTCTCATGAGGTCCTCATTTGCTCAAGAATTGATCAGACAAATTCTCCTTCTAAGCAATGGGTCCACAACTAGGGTTTGGTATTTCTCAAGGAAGATTGGGTTTTCAAGGTCTCAAGTGGTTTTCATGGTTCTCCATAGGTCTTCAAGAATTATCATGTCAAGTTTCAAAGTCTTGCATCACAAGTTTACTCATTCAATGGCTCAGATGACTGAAAATCAACTGTATTGGGTAAAAAGTCAATTATGGTCAACATACAGTCAAACCTTAAGATTTTGGATCAACATCAACATTTTGAAGTGATATTCATCATTTGATCAAGGGTTGATCATGATTCCTCAAGAAAATCCCTCAAATCATCAAAAGTCAAAAGTTGCCAAATTAGGGTTTCCTTAGGAGAAGTCAACTGAACATTGACCAATCATAACTTTCACATGCTTCACCAGCTTTTCCCCAACAAAAGCCCAATTTGAAGGGAATTCAATTCTCTAAAACTTCTCAAGTCCAAAAATGCATCATTTGAGAGATATAAGCTAATACATTATAGGTCATTTCAAAAGTCAACAAAAAGACACTTTTTTTCAAGGCAACTTAAATTAAGATAAAGTCTTCAAAAGCAAAAATAATCAACATAGAGGTTACATAGGACATCTTAAGATTTCCAAAATGTCCAAGATCACCTTCAAAAGATAAAAAATTTAATGAGTTATGACCATTGCAAGTTGGAAAAGTTTGAGCAAATGCATGAAGTTCAAATGGAGCAAGCTTGATATTTTGGACTATTGGACCATAGTTTTTAGGTCCAAACGTGTGTTATACTCTTCAAACACCTCAAAAATCATTCATATACCATTTGGCTTTGTTTTATTTTAATTATTTTTATTATTTTTGATTTAATTCATTAATATTACAAAATAATATAAGATAAAATTATATCTTACTACAAGGTCCAAGCCCATTGGTTTTTGCCCTAAAAATTCTCTATATATTCAGACATCAAACAAGAACAAAGGACACAAATCCTTGCACCACAAAACTGTCAAAAAACATCAAATTTTTTTCAAGAACCCTAGAATTTTCAAAACCCTATTTTCAAACCTTCTCACCACAAAGAACCCTCTCATTCATTCCTAATAATCCCACAGAGTAAGGTTGGGATGGTTTTGATGTTCCAAAGCACGTGAAACTGCATCGCATGGCATAATCAATTTAACATTCTTACAAATTCATATTTTTTTAATTTTTCTTTGTTTTAAACTGTATTGATATCACTAACATGTTCGTGAGGTGCATCTGAACAGGTCTAGACCATCATAAGGGTCTCATACACGACGAAACAAAGAATAGCCATGATTTCTCCGATCGGCTTTGCTTGCTTCGAAACCCACGATACACGGATTTTTAGCCAAAACTAAGTCCATATTTGGATTCGGGGGGTTGAATTAGGGGGGATAGGACATTTTGGATCACTAACTATTTTTTGTGTGCAGGGTTTAAAGAAACGGGTCGCCAAGAAGACGACCGGAGCTAGGGCTCCGGCGCTTCTTCGGCCATCATATTTGGTTATATAAGATATATTTATTATTTCAGTTATATTAATGGTTGTATCACCACCCCAGTGGTTAAAACGCGTGCGCTAAGTCATTCCTCCCTCTGGTCACGGGTTCGATCCCTGATTTTTCTATTTTTTTCATATTTGTCATATTTTTTGCATGCTGGATATAAAACATGTTGGATGCATATCCTAGCATAACTAGCGTTCTTGGCCTGGTGGTATGCATGCTGCTTGGAGGTCTTGGGGGCATGAGTTCAACACTCATCTCCAGCATTCTTTTCTCCATTTTTTACTAACATTATTTTCTTTTTCTTAACCCTAATTTTTACTAAACCCTAATCATCTTTTAATCAACATTAAAACAAATTAGGTTTAGTCTATTTCTCATGAATTAATTTTTGTTTTTTTTATTAAATTAATTAGGATAATTAGTTTCGATTAATTTAATTACCTAACTTTTTCAATTAATTAAAATCAATCTAGACTTTAGGGTTTGTTTAATTTGATCACTCAATCAGTTTTTTTTCAATTAACCTCAGTTAGGTTTAGGTTAAATCATCAATCATTTTCATCAAACAATTTCTATGTTTCTTTTCCTTTTTATTGTTTCGCGCGCTATATTATTTTCGCATTAGTTTTTTTTATATTATGTAACTGCTACGGAATGTAATAGTTTAACTAGGGTTTTATTTGCTTTCTATTTCCCCCAATTTTTGTAGTTTGTACCCCCTTCCCTGAAGCTTTGTAATAGCGTAGGACATTAAATTTTTGCCTTTATTGCTTTCTTTATAATTGCTAGTAATCAGGTTTTGTATGGAAAGACTAAAAACAATCTAGAAAACCCTAATCACAAGATTAAATAACTGAATTCAATACACTATTCACACACTCACCTCTAGGGTGAACCCACTTGTTGCCTTTTGATTAAACAGTCATGTCCCTCGAACATGGGGACGCTTTTAGCAAAAGTCCCTTCGATAAAAAATATCATAGTCCCTCGATTAAACACCCAAGTCAGTTCTTCCACCGTATCACAGAACTGGCGACTCTGCTGGGGAACTTAAAAGTGGGGTTACCT
The DNA here is from genome assembly GCA_948472305.1 of Vicia faba. NCBI lineage: Eukaryota > Viridiplantae > Streptophyta > Magnoliopsida > Fabales > Fabaceae > Vicia > Vicia faba. The sequence continues at coordinate 239,078 of CATIWC010001037.1, forward strand.
TAGGGCTAGATCACCTTTACTTGCTTTCATTGTTTGACTTTTATGCTTTACATTTTGGTTCTTTGTTTGGGCTTAAATCCTCTACCCGGATTTGGGATACCTTATAGGTAAGTAGCAATACGTTATGGAAAATGTGCGGGGTATACCGATATGGTCTAAGAAATAGCTATGTTAGTGTTACATATTTATGGATACCGGTAGCCCTTGAGTAGTCAAGGAGAATACGGGGCCGCTGAGTGATGTCATGAAGCACTAACTGACTTTTAGAACCTTTACTTGACCAACTTGGCCATTATGACGTAGTGAGATGACTGGATTTGGTGCAGTCTAAAGTTGGTAGATACTTGATACTACACTCATTGAGGTTTGATTTTCGGGATATTTCGATTTCCGTGAAAGAGGCTTGCACTGAAATAATGCCCGAGAAGACAAATCGGTGATATTGAGATCCCTTAGAACCCGGTTACTATTAACTAGGACAGGTTGAGCCAACTAAACTTCAAGAGGGTACTTACCTACGAACACCATGCAAGCCTAAACCTAAGGACTTGTCTGCTTTGTGTGTGTATGGTTATTTATGCATAACAACTTGCTTGCTTTGCATACTTGTACATAACATCATGACATCATACCATAGAATTTTTTAATAACCATTTCAAGGATCTCAAGGGCCCATGATGCAGGGTCACATTGAACCAGACATCTATCAAAGGGCAAGAGGATTTTATTTTTCTCTAACCAAACACCGTCAAAAATCAAGTACAACAAACTTGAGTCAATGGCTATGACCCACTTGCCATGGTGAGCTTAATTCTCGTGGAAGGACACCCATCGATACAAAGTTCTCCAATCAAAGCTGTTGATCAAAGTTCAACTTCTAACATTTTCTTGTGTTTACCCCGTGAGATCCTTGAAAACATACATCTACATATCATGCATCATATCATGACAAGTTTCTCCCATACAGGTCTCCTTATCTTCTTACTGTTTATTTCAGTAGAGATGGCTCTAGAGCAGACTATCAAGGACATCCAGGATCAAAACGCTCAACTTCAAGAAATGTTCTTGAACCTATCCAAGGGGCAAGAAGAAGTGAAAGCTCTCCTCACAATGGGCATGGTCATGGGGAATCCGGAGGGCACCAAGGATGATCAGTTGGAACGGCTACAAACTGAAATGGCAACAATGAAAGTCCAGACGATGGGATAACTGGTGGGCCACATGGCTCTTATCTAAAACTTGGCTCAAGGACAAGAAGAGCTAAGGACTCGCGTCAATAAACTTCATCAAACGGTTGCAACTGCATAAAACAAACGGTCAAGATTGAGGATCAAGCCACTACTCATCCCCCCATGAGACAAGAGGCTGGTTTGGTGGAGAGTAGACCTTTCCAATTTTTTGCCATGTCACGAGCCCAACAACCACCTCGTCAACAAGGACATGATGTTCAAAGTAAACGGGTCTCAGCCGTTAGGCAGGTTACCAAACTCGCATTCCAATATCGCAGGTCTTACAGCACTTACTGAAGCTGAATTTGGTCACATTGAGGGATCCTCCTCGGAATCCTAATACTTATGCTCCTAGCTACCGTCCCAATAAAAGGTGTGTGTATCACTCCAATAGTCCGGGGCATGATATTGATAGCTGTTGGATGCTAAAATATCAAATTCAAGACCTGGTCGATGAAGGAGAGTTGGAGTTCGCACAAGATGGTCAAATCGAATTCTTCTGCCGTCCCTCAAAGGCTCACCACCTGAAGTGACACGTTCAGACAAAGAGGCTTATGTTAATTTGAATTTTCAAGTTGTAATTTCTCTTTTGATTTATTCAAACAATTATCTATTAATGTTAAACTTTGTTTCATTAATGCATTGCATATGTTTGTCTTGAATTGATCCATTCGTTTTCATTACATTTAAACTATGCTTTTTATAACATTCAACTCTTGCTAAAAGTTACAATCCTTTAGAGGGAGGATGACAAAAACAATGCCATTAATCTCATACAGTATACTTTTGGACAGACCTTGCTGACGATATACAGGCGTTCTTTCAAATCCTAAACACTGGAGTTATAAGGAAGATAATCCCTAGTCAACCCTTTCGAGCCAAAGAAGTAGGAATTTTATTTTTCACACAAAATGAAACCTTCAATCAAAACCTGGGGCAGGGTAGTCTCTCAGTTAATTTAAATGTTCGTTCAGTCGCAAACTTTCACTTCGTATACAACGAGTGATATCAAAAACATTCCTCTGGAATTAAAAGACAGTGATGGTTCCCTACCAAATAGGCAGTCATTATCTCTCAAAAAGAAAAGTCCACTAAGTCAAAACCTACAAAGGAGACTTAAGAAAAACTGGGGCATCCCGCTGACCGTAATCTCAAAACAAGAACAGTCAGGCAAAAACCAGGGATAATAAATCACAAAAAGAGGTCATTAAAAATCCTCAACGACATGAAAAATGTTGCAAAAAATGATTGCCTTCCGATAAACTAAACTTGTCTGAACCATCACCAAAACGTCATTGGAGTTCACACGTATGATTAACTGAGCTTAGGACTGAAGAACATCATGAAGAATGGGTGGGTACAAATACACTTTGAGCCTTATCCTTTGTTTCTTAAATCGTGAACCAAGCTACGTTACAACCCTTCAAAAGTCCTAATTGAAGCATGGGTTAGTTTGAAAGCATACTGTTACAAAAGGTATCCTGACTCCTGTAAGGCTTTACTCTAAATCCTTAGTTGAATTTTCTTACAAAATTTCTTGCTAAAAATACATTTTCAAAATTTAAAGACAAGCATAAACTTTGCATTATTTGAATATCGTTGTTTGCATATGGATATTTGTTTGACAACAGAGAAATTCACACAATGAATATTCGATGAACGAAAGCTCTCTCAGTGAACAAAATCACTTCAAGTGGGATGACACTTCCAATGACAAATATCCTATCAACAAGGGGGCATGACATGTCACTATCCATCACACCTGGGGCACTCCAGTCAATATTCCAAGAAATCTCTCAAGAAGTGTTGAATAACCAGGGGAAAGTCTCTATCTCCATCACTTGGGGCATTGAACGCAAATCCCAACAAAGGGTTACGTACAGTCAATTAGTTCCTGGAAGTGCCACAAACACTTGCTACTAGGGGCAGTGAAAAATCTCCCCAAAATCCTTCTCATAAGATGACTCCCAGCCAGAGTTTAATCTCTGAAAACCTTTTCCCCAGCTGAGTCGACCTCAAGAATCCTCGAGGATTTTCCCCAGTGAAGTTGCCAACTCTCCAACAGACTGGCAACATGGTTTATTTCCCCAATAAACGACAGGATTCCCCAGCTTGAGTTTTCTTCTCCGGCTACTACAAATCAGAGGACCACAACTCCTCTTCCCCAGTAGACTACTCTATAGTCCCTAGTAAGTTACTGTGAAGCCTGGAAACCGACCAAATAATAGTTAACTTCAGTAAGTTGTTGTGAAGCCTGGAAGCCAACCAGATAACAGTTAACTTCAGTAAGTTGTTGTGAAGCCTGGAAGCCGACCATATAACAGATAACTTCAGTAAGTTGTTGTGAAGCTTGGACCCGACCAGATATCAGTTCAACTTCTTCCTTTCAAGAATTTGTTATGAAGCCTGGAATCCGACCAGATAATAATCAAATTCAGTAAGTTACCGTGAAGCCTGGAAGCCGACCAGATAACATATGACTTCAGTAAGTTGTTGTGAAGCCTGGACCCAACCAAATATCAGTTTAACTTCATCCTTTCAAGAATTTGTTATGAAGCCTGGAATCCGACTAAATAATAATCAAATTCAGTAAGTTACCGTGAAGCCTGGAAGCCGACCAGATAACAATTAACTTCAGTAAGTTGTTGTGAAGCCTGTACCCGACCAGATATCAGTTCAACTTCATCCTTTCAAGAATTTGTTATGAAGCCTGGAATTTGACCAAATAATAATCAAATTCAGTAAGTTACCGTGGAGCCTGGAAGCCGACCAAATAACAAATAACTTCAGTAAGTTGTTGTGAAGCCTAGACCTGACCAGATATCAATTCAACTTCATTTTTCAAGCAAATTATTGTGAAGCCTGGACCCGACCAGATAATAGTACAATTTTCAGTCACTAGGAAGCCTGGACCTGACCAGATAATAATGTAGCTTTTCAGATACTATGAATCCTGGCCCCCGATCAGATAATAGTACAATTTTCAGTTACTATGAAGCCTGGACCCGACCAAATAATAGTTAAATTCTAAAGTTATTGTGAAGCCTGGACCCGACCAAATATCAATTCAACTTTATCTCTTCGATCAAGTCATTGTGAAGTCTGGACCTGACCAGATAACAGTTTGAGTTTCTGAAACCTGGACCCAACCAGATAATAGTTAATCTCAATTTTAAGTTACTAAAGCCTGGACCCGACCAGATAATAGTTTGACTTTATCAGTTGCTGAAACCTGGACCCGACCAGATAACAGTTTGAGTTTCTGAAACCTAGACCCGACCAGATAATAGTTTGACTTTATCAGTTGCTGAAACCTGGACCAGACCAGATAACAGTTTGAGTTTCTGAAACCTGGACCCGACTAGATAACAGTTAATCTCAAATTTAAGTTACTAAAGACTGGACCCGACCAGATAATAGTTTGACTTTATCAATTGCTGAAACATGGACCCGACCAAATAACAGTTTGAGTTTGTGAAACCTGGACCCGACCATATAACAGTTAACCTCAATTTTAAGTTACTAAAGCCTGGACCCGACCAGATAATAGTTTGACTTTATCAATTACTAAAACCTGGACCCGACCAGATAACAACTAACTTTTAAGAGATAATTCCCCACTGGAGTAACGAACGACTAGAAATCCTGAACTTTTTCTCCAAGCAGAAATCAACACTCTCCAACACAGTTTCCAACATTCCCCAGCGGAGTTCTTCTCAAACAACAAAACAGGAATCCCCGGTGGAAACATTCTAAGCAAAGTTTAAAGACACACATACTCTTCAAACAGCAGTCCGGGATTTAATGACTCCCCGGTATTTGTCAAGGATTTATTTTCCCAGGCAAAGATACACTTCAATAACATTTCACATTTCATGCATCATATTTACATACATAATAAATGCATACAGCATAATCTCATTTTTGAGAACATTATTACATAATTCATCTCATCCATCATGAAGTTGCATACAACTTTGCCTTTACCTTTTCAGGAAAAGGTCAACAGATAAAGTTCATCATCCTACTGAGGTAGTAATCGTCTCAGATTCCTTCATCATCCTGCTGAGGTAGTAATCATCCAAGATTCCTTCATCATCCTTTTGTATTAGAAATCATCTCAGTTTCCTTCATCATTCTGCTGAGGTAGTAATCGTTCAAGATTCCTTCATCATCTTTTTGGAGTAGCAATCGTCTCAGATTTCTTCATCATCCTGCTGAGGTAGTAATCGTCAAATATTCCTTCATCATCCTTTTGGAGTAGTAATCGTATCAAATTCCTTCATCATTTTGCTGAGGTAGTAATCGTCCAAAATTCCTTCATCATCCTTTTGGGGTAGTAATCGTCTCAGATTCCTTCATCATCCTACTGAGGTAGTAATCGTCCAAGATTCCTTCATCATCATGCTGAGGTAGTAATCGTCTCAGATTCCTTCATCATCCTAATGAGGTAGTAATCGTCCAAGATTCCTTCATCATCCTGCTGAGGTAGCAATCGTCTAAGATTCCTTCATCATCTTTCTGAGGTAGTAATCATCCAAGATTCCTTCATCACATATCATTATCAAAAAAGACCTCCTCTGGTTAGATTTACTTCTTCCAGCTAATGACAGGTGCGATACGGTGGGAGAACTGACTTGAGGGTTTTGCGTTTTATCGCAAATGTTGCGGTTAGCAAGAGTCGCCACCGACTTTTATTTTATCCAAAAGGAAAGGTGAAAAAGCACAGGAAAGACCTTTGAGATGTTTTATTGAGTTCGGGGGGTAGATTATGAAAAGGGAAGGAATTAGCATCCTTTTCATCCATGGTTTTCCATGGGCTCTTATTTACTTGCTAGATCACTTGCTTTTTGTTTTGAAATTATGCTTTGTGTGGTTTTTGAAAGTATTTTGTAAAAGAGGCCATTCGTTTAGGCAATCTTTGTAATGATTCTCGTTCGTAAGAATGTATACGAAGATGTTTGTCTTTTGAAAATGTTTTCAATGCTTGTAAGATGTTTTTGAAATGTGTGTTTGTTTTGAAAAATAGCAAGGATAGTTGTTTGAAAAAAAGAGCAAGTAACTAGAAGTAATCTACCTACTCAAATGTCTTTCTTGTACATTTTCTATTCCTTTGACATTGTTGTCTTACCATTAATTTAGTAAGCAACCCTATCTTTGGATGTAAACGGGACGGGCGTGGATCATCGTATAACCATGATTAGCAATGTTGCAAAATATCTTAGCAATTTGAGGGACCAAGATCATTTTTGTAAGGCAACCTTGAATAGTGTCATCGAGGGACTATGATCTTATACTTGTTTGTTTTGCTAAGATACTTCGCATGCGTAATATGGCCATTTTTTGTATAAGGCAACCAAGTGGAGAAACCCTAAGGATGCTTGTGTGCAAGTGTATCATTTTCATGCTTTGATTTTATCTTGTATTTAGGGTTTTCTATTTTGCTTTGTTTTGATCTTATCATGCAAAACCTAATTACTAATCATGGCATGTAAAGCGGTAAATTGCGTAATGTAAATATTACTAAGCTATTACAACAATTTTATGGGAGGGGGAAATACAAATTTGAATGGGGATTTGCTAGAATGTAAACCTAAATAAATTATTACAACCAAATCGAATTTGTACAAGTATTAGAATAAATAAAACACAATATTTAAAGATGCAATATAATGTACATGTAAGAAACAATTTTTGTCTTGTTTTTATGTAAAAGAAATTAATTTTTAGAAGGGAGGCTTAACCCTAATTATTATTTTAAAAGAAAATAAAACTCTTATATACTATTTTTTATGTATTTTTTGTATTAAAATTATAAATAATATTGTATAAATATATAAAGTTTTTATATATGCAAAAAAATAAATATTTATAAATATGGAATGAAAAATAAATTAAACTAAACATGTTTTAATTATATTTTATAAGTTTATTAGGAAAAATAAATAATATATATATATATATTGAAGATAAAATATATTTTTATGTGCAAAATAAAATAAAGTAAAATAAAATATGATATTATCAAATTTATATTTTTAGGATTTTTATGCATCAAAGAAAATATTTAATATATTAAAATGAAAATAAAACAAATAAAATAAAAATATAAAAATAGTTGGGCAAAGGGGGTGATGTAGAAAAACTGGCAGCAATGTGTTAGTAAAAATACTAGGCCCAAAGTACTAAGCCCAAACCTGCAAAAAGATAGCAAAGCTGAAAATGGAAAAATATGGAAAACAAAAGTAACGCCCAGGTTCGAACCCAGGACATGGGTCTCACCAGCGCGCTACTTTGCCACTGGGGTGGCTATACATCCATTGTTTTAAGTGAAACGAAAATAACATAACATGAACAAAGTCCTTGCCTTGTACTTCATCTTCTTCCTCAAGCTTGGCCAGATGTCCTGTAACTCTCTCATTCTTCCATGGAAATGAAAACTCATAACATGAAAGTTGTAGTATTTGATCTCACGATTCTAACCATATAAGTTATGTAAACTAACAATCAAGGATCAGAGAGAATTTTAAAAGCCCTAAATTTAAACCTAATTTTTTCAGAAACTTCAAGTTCTAAATTCTCTCAACTTAGGTCAAATAAATGCAAGATAAATATATGTACATTTTTGTTGTAATGAGGACTACATTATTTATTCACAAATCGTGGCCAATGGTTGCCTGTACAAGGAGATAGAAGTTGAGATTTTACCTCCTTCAGTTGAAATCATGGATGGAACTGGAGTGAGTTTGATGGAGGCCTGATGCTTGCTTGAGCTTCCTTGAACCTCCCTGAATGTATTCCAACCCTTGCCTTGCTTTGAAAGTGTCTGAAACTCCTTGGCCAAGTCAACCTGCAAGCTTTGCAAACAAAAATGGTAGATGATGGAGAAGGATTTACAGTACAAGGATGAAGGTCTAGATTGGTTAGATATCATGTAGGTAAGATGTTTTGATGATCAAGACTTGAAACGCACGAGCCAAATGAGAGATTGGTATGCTTATGCCAAAACTGCAAGTCTTGACAGTTTTCTGGTGTTTTTTGAGCTTGGGAGTGTTTCAGGCTTCAAGTAACTGTTTCTTGTGTTGTATTATGTTTGTATATTAGTATGGAATTAGTTTCTAGTCAGCCATCCAACATATGTGCCAGTTCTAACCTTTTTGCAACCTTTCTTGCTTTTGAAGTAAAGTGAATGGACAAGGCTTACCATGCTTGTACTTGCTTTCTTAGGGTTGGTATATACTTTTACAAATTGCTTTAGGCCTGTAAGACTTGTATGTGCAATGGAGACTGGTTCAATGCTCAAGAATTGGAAAGTGGCAAAAGTTGAGCTTTTTCAAAATGGCAATGGTCACTTTATGCCATTTATGGAATTACAACTTGGGTAATGGCTCTAGGGAATGGATCAAAGCTTTGTCAACTGAGTAAGCATTAAATTAAGGAGTAAGGAACAAGTTTGGGACCTGTAAAGCATGTATTAGGCATAATAGGTACTGATTGGAACTTTGTTCTTCATGAAATGGCTTGGACAAAAAGTGAGAAATTGCCAACTTTATCTCTTCGATTCTCTCTACTCAAAAATGATCTTGAGGAGTTCTTGGACATTTTGGAAAGCTTGCAATGTGCTCTATAATCATATTTGAAATAAATTTCAAGATACCTCTTGTAAATAGGTGAAAAATTTCCATGAAGTTGGGTCCAAAACCTGCCTAAACTAGGGCAAAATTTCACTAAGTTATTTAGTTCATGAGCATGTATTCATAAATTTATATCTTGAGATCCAAGCATCTTTAGAGGAAAGTGTGTGAAGAAAAGTTGTAGATTTCATGGAGGTATACAACTTTCATGTTGGGAATTTTATTTTAATCATTATGCATCATGGTGAAAAAATGGCCTAAAGTTGAGAAAAAATAAGAAATTTTCTATACTTAAAAAATTTCCAAGTTAAGAAAAATTTCAAATTTAAACCCTAATCTTCAAACTTGGATTTCTTGATGAACAATTTTCACATTTTGACATGTTTTGATGAATTGTGACCCTTGACACTTGATTTTGACCAAAAAGTCAAAGTGTGACTTTTCAGTGTACAGTTGACTTTTGATCAGTTGACTGCAAATTTCATCTGTCAATCCAATGAAATTGAAATGTTTTGAACCATGTAATTAGATCAAGATGATGCCAATGAATCCTTGGAATCACGCTTTAACTCAATTGGTCATTTTCTAGGTCAAAAATCAGAAATTTCCCTTTCTCAGTCAAAACCCTAATTTTGACCATTTTGCCCTTTTGATGATTTGATCAAATTTCTTAAGGAATTGTAATCTAAACTTGATCAAATGATACATATGAGTCTAGAATGTTGATGTGGATAAAAAATTATGAAGTTTGACTGTAAATTGGTCATGGTTGACTTTTTCCCCAATACAGCTGATTTTTAGGTCAGTTGTTCAATTGACTGATCAAAAATATGGTTCAAGGCTTGAAACTTGTCATGAGTGATCTTAGGGATCCATAATGATGTTTGAAAGTCACATGAAGCATTGATAGTCCAAAAATCCTTGTGCAACCTCAAACCCTAATTTTGGGTTATCAGTGCATGATGATATGCCTTGAGCTGACCAAACCCTAATCCAGTCTTGAGTCAAAGGAATCTTGTGAGAAAAGTCTTGATAAATGAGAGGGAAAATTTTGGGGTACAACAACTTCCCTTGTTCAATCTTATTAAACCTGAAGAGTTAGATGGGCGAGTTTTGCCATTCGTGACTCGAAGGTGAAAGATGATTGGACACTAGAGTGCCCATAAATTTGCACTCGACAATGTGCAGTTGAGGAAATGGGCTTAAAGATGCCATTTGGAGAAGTGATAGAATCTTGTTGGAGATGGGCTTGTAGATGCCATCCAAGAATGTTTGTTGAATTGTAAATTGTAAGCTGAAAGAATGAGTATCAGAATGGCATCCGTGTCTAGAGCGTATCCATACTGTATCTGAATGAGTATCAGAATGGCATCCGTGTCTGGAGCGTATCCATACTGTATCTGAATGGGTATCAGAATGGCATCCATGTCTGGAGCATATCTGTTCTGTGTATGGGGTCTGAATCTGAATGAGTATCAAAATGGAATCCGTGTTTGGAGCGTATCTGTACTGTATCTGAAGGTTGAATCTGAATGAGTAACAGAATGGCATCCGTGTTTGGAGCATATACGTACTGTATTTGAAGGTTGAATCTGAATGAGTAACAGAATGGCATCCGTGTCTGGAGCGTATCCGTACTGTATCTGATTGCACATTGTTAATGGTGGCTGTTAATCTTATCCTGAAAAGGGTAAAATGTTAGCTGAAACACAAAATTATGTTGTATGAAATGTATGGTGCAACATATATCTTTTATCAATGTTTATAATATATGGATGTAATGTATGCGCATGTAAGCAGATTTGTTGTATTGTTGCCTGATTGAGGAAAATAAAATCCTGAATGTTGATGAGGATATATGGATTCTTCATGTCTTGAAGTCCAAGTACTGGCAAAAATTCCGCTTGTGAGAGCAATGCCACATATTGCTTTGAGGAATCCTGAGAAATTTGACGACCTCTACTGGGGATTAATAATTTGAAGTTTCAGTTCCGTTGGGGATTTAAATGACATACTGTGGGGATTGCTTATGGAATAGCCTAGAGACGTTTTCCGGCTCTTTCAACCTATCAGTAATTGTCTTTCTCATTTTGTTTATTTGTAAACAGTAATTATGTTCAAATGCATATGTTTATTAATGAATCATTGGACGTTATTGCAAATAAAACACAAGTGTAAAGAAAAAGACAAGTAGTTTTCTGCACTTTCAAAGAGATATATTCGTATTGACTTTGAATAAGTATTTTGTACAAAGGAGATAATCATTCTAGTAAGAAAATGATGCCATAAAAAAGCAAGAAAAACTTTATACAAAGAAAGATAGCTATGTGCAATAATCCCATGGGGTTTCCATTCTACTATAGCCTTCGTATCTCTGAATATCTTGTCTATTTGTTGCTTCGTCCGAAGATGATTGAATTGATCAGAAACTCCGAGTTTGTCAGTGAAAGTCAAGAAGTTGTCCATAAAGTGATCTGACGAGACATAGTCATACGCTTTAATTCCCAAACTTTTGCCTGGACCGCCCTTTCGGGTTTCCAGTCCACCGGGAAACCCTTTTTTGCCCAAGTCGCCCTTTTGGGTTTTCAACTTGCCGGGTGTACAAATTTTTTATTTATCCCTAATTTTTGCCCAAACCCTTTTGGTTCGCCGGGATGCCCTTTTTTTGTCTAGGTGTGTCAACCTAGCGGGTCCTTTATGCGTAGTATCTTTTGACTATGTCCGCGTTCACAAGGTGTGACAGGTCGTCACCATCCATGGTGGTTAAGATCATTGCCCCACCGGAGAATATGTTCTTGATTACAAATGGTCCTTCATAGGTAGGAGTCCATTTTCCCCTGGGATCGCTTTGTGGTAAGATAATGCGTTTGATCACTAGATCTCCAACTTGATATACCTGGCGTCTGACTTTCTTGTTGAAAGCCTTGATCATCAGTTTTTGATACATCTGACCATGGCAAACAACCGTAATTCTCTTTTCATCAATTAAGTTTAGTTGATCAAGTCGAGACTGGATCCAATCGTCTTCATTCAAACCTACATCCTTCATAATTCTCAAAGAGGGGATCTGAACCTCAATAGGCAAGACAACCTCCATGCCATAAACCAAAGAATAGGGTGTTGCCCCAGTTGATGTGCGAGCCGTGGTACGATACCCGTGGAGAGCAAACGGTAGCATCTCATGCCAGTCCTTGTAGGTGACTGTCATTTTCTGTATGATATTTTTAATGTTTTTATTTGCAGCTTTGATAACACCATTCATCTTTGGCCGATAGGGGGATGAATTGTGATACTGAACCTTGAACTGCTCGAACAAGGAGGTGATCATGGTATTGTTAAGGTTGGTACCATTATCGGTGATGGTCCTTTCTGGGATACCATACCGGCAAATGAGATTCGGCTTGATGAAGCGGGCAACAACATTCTTAGTAACAGATGCAAAGGAAGCTGCTTCGACCCATTTTGTAAAATAGTCAATGGCCACTAGAATGAAGCAGTGTCCATTGGAGGTTGTATGCCTGATCTCTCCAATCATGTCGATTCCCCACATAGCAAAGGGCCAAGGAGCCGTCAAGATATTTAGAGGAACTGGAGGTATGTGCACTTTGTCGGCATAAATTTGACACTTATGACAGGTCCGAGAGTGTTGATAGAAATCCGCTTCCATGGTAGACCAATAATAGCCTGCCCGTAGGATTTTCTTCGTCGTCGTATGCCCACTGGAGTGAGTGCCAAAAGTACCTTCATGTAATTCAGTCATGATCTTTTCAGCCTCAATCTTATCCACACATCGGAGCAGAATGAAGTCATGGTTGCGTTTGTACATGATGCCATTACTCAGGAAGAACTTAGCAGAGAATCTCCTTAAGAACTTTTTATTATTGATTGAAGCTCCTTTTGGATATTCTTGAGCCTCGAGATACCTCTTGACTTCACGAAACCAAGGCTGGTCCACTACCTCTTCAATATTAATTTCGTGACAGTGTGCTGGTTCATCCATTCGTTCGATGGTGATCTGGGGAGCCTCGTTATCCTAATTAAGTTTAAACATAGATGACATCGTAGCTAGAGCGCCTGCTAACTGATTTTCTTCTCGCGAGAAATGCTCGAAGGTAATCTGCTCAAAATGTGGTAGCAATGTCAAAACATGTTCTTTGTAAGGGATAATGTTTGGGGGCTTAGTGTCCCATTATCCTTTGATCTGACTGACGAACAAAGCCGAATCTCCAAACACATCTAAAGATTTGATTCCCAAGTCTATGGCAGCCTTGAGACCAAAGATGCATGCTTCGTATTCTGCCATGTTGTTCGTGCAGTTGAAGCAAAGTCTGGCAGTAAAGGGAGTATGACACCCTTCTGGAGATATGAGTACAATGCCGATACCATTACCAAGTGCATTGGATGCCCCATCAAAGAGCAGGGTCCATCGGGATTCTTGTTCAGGTCTGTCATATGGTCTGATTTCTTCACAGTTATCTAATATCATGATGTCTTCATCCAGGAATTCAAATTTCATGGACTGATAATCTTCTACAGCTTGATGAGCAAGATGATCAACTAGCACACTTCCCTTTATGGCTTTCTGGGTAGTGTACTGTATATCATATTCTGTTAGGATCATCTGCCATCTAGCTATCCTCCCAGATAGAGTGGGCTTTTCGAAGATGTATTTTATCGGATCCATCTTAGATATCAACAAAGTAGTATGAGTCAACATATACTGTCTTAGCCGGTGAGCAGCCCATGCCAGAGCGCAACAAGTTTTCTCGAGCAGTGAATATCTGGTTTCACAGTCGGTAAACTTTTTGCTCAGGTAGTAAATAGCATGATCTTTTCGGCCAGACTCGTCATGTTGTCCCAATACACACCCTATTGAGTTCTCTAAAACGGTCAGATACATGATCAGTGGTCTTCCCTCGACTGGTGGTATCAAAACAGGAGGCTCTTGTAAGTACTCTTTGATCTTGTCAAAAGCAAACTGGCATTCATTATTCCATCTGACTACTTGATCTTTCTTTAATAATTTGAAGATTGGTTCTCAAGTAGATGTTAGGTGAGAAATGAATTTGGCAATATAGTTCAGGCGTCCTAAGAATCCTCTGACTTCCTTCTCAGTAAGAGGAGCAGGCATTTCCTGTATTGCTTTAGCCTTGGCAGGATCAACCTCGATGCCTTTGTTGCTGACAATAAAACCTAAGAGTTTACCGGATCGGACTCCGAATGTGCACTTGTTTGGATTCAACCTAAGTTTGTACTCCTTCAATCTCTCGAACAACTTTTGCAAATGATCAAGGTGCTCCTCTTCAGTTTGTGATCGGGCTATCATGCCATCTACATAGACCTCTATCTCATGATGTATCATATCATGAAATAAAGCTACCATGGCGCGTTGATAGGTTGCCCCAGCATTCTTCAGTCCGAATGGCATCACTTTGTAGCAGAATGTGCCCCACTGTGTGACAAACGTAGTTTTCTCCATGTCTTCAGGTGCCATTTTGATTTGGTTATAACCTAAGAATCCATCCATGAAGGAAAATACTTTGTGTTGGGCCGTATTGTCAACCAGGATATTGATGTGGGGAAGTGGAAAATCATCTTTAGGGCTGGCCCTATTTAAATCTCTATAATCCATGCACATTCGTACTTTGCCATCCTTTTTAGGCACGGGAACAATATTGGCAACCCATTAAGGATAGGAAGTGACAGCCAAGAATCCATCATTGAATTGTTTCATGACTTCCGCTTTGATCTTCTCTGACATATCAGGTCTCATGCGGTGGACTTTTTGTTTCACTGGTGGACAGTCTTCTCTTGTTGGCAGACGATGTACCACGATGTCTGTATCAAGTCCTGGCATGTCTTCGTATGACCAGGCAAAGATCTCAACATAATCATGCAATAGCTGAAATAGACGCTCCTTGACACTCGAATCTAGATTGGCACCCACCTTGATTTCCTTTTTATTTTCCTCGGTACCCAAGTTGATTGTATCCAACGGTTCCTCATGAGGCTGAATAGCTCTTTCCTCTTGTTGTAGTAGTCTGGCCAATTCCCCTGGTACTTCACAATCTTCCTCACCTTCGTCTTCGGCTTGGTAGATTAGATCTTCATAGTCACTAAAGTCATAACAATATCGTTACCCATGGGATCCGGAATGGAGGGGTACCTGCATTTGTGAGTATGGGTGTGTGTAAGGGTATAGCCTTCTTTAAACAATAAAAATGTAAAAGAAAGATAATGAGCACAAAAGGTTTGTATGTGAAAAAACGTCCATGATTCATTGAATGTCATATGAAGATGAAATAAAAACCCTTACAAATGGACCATTGCGCCTCGGGTAAGACGCAAGGTTTTAAATGTGCAAATTGTTTGTGAATATTACAAGTCCAACAGAAATGTAAAAGATAAATTACTAAGAGATGAAAGTTATTGGGATAAAGTCTCTGGATTCCCAATTGCGGAGTCCTCCGTTGACAGTAGGAAATATCCAATCCTCCAAGCAGCCATCTTCTTCACCATCTTCCACTGCGTTGACCTCTTGGTTGCTAATCTTCAGAGGTGGCCCTCCAGCACGGGCACAACGCACAACCTTCTGAGCATTTGAAGTAAACCCTAAGCCAAACTTGTCAGATTTATACGAAATGTCTGGAAGCTGCCCCCAGATGGTGCATCCACCCTCCTCTACTACTGACTTGGCGTCCTTTAGAGATGACATCCGAAGCGGAGGTCTTGTGATCTTGGGGATCTGGCATACTGTCTTGGTTACTGCTACCTCTTGAGAGACTTCTTCGAAATGTTGAAAAGGAGTTTCAATGAACTCTCCATCCAACTCCACATACCAGAAAGAATTTAAATGGCTAATCATGTACTCTTCCTCTCTGTGGACAGTGATAATATTTCTATGGACCGGGTATTTCAGCATCTGGTGTAGTGTAGAGGTGACAACACCAGCATTATGGATCCAGGGCCGTCCTAGCAGACAGGAGTAAGAGGGGCGGATGTCCATTACATAGAAAGTTGAGTTGAAAGTCTGAGTTCCCACTTTTATGGGGATGTCCACCTCCTCGTGGACCATCCTCTTTGAGACATCAAATGCTCTCACGACTATGTTATTGGGTTTCAATGTCAGTCCTTCGCAATCCAATCTGTCGATGGCTTTCTTCGGTAAAATGTTCAAAGATGAGCCAGTGTCCACCAAGACATGGGCCAGAGTTGTTCCTCTACACTCCACAGAGACATGTAATGCCTCATTATGTTTTCTCCCTCTTGGTGTCAAATCAGCATCAGAGAAGCCTAGGCCGTTATCAGCTGTCAAACTGGCCACACAATCTTGGAATTGGTCAGCAGATGTCTCTTGTGGCACATGGGCTGCCTTCAGAAACTTCACCAGAGCTTTCGCATGTGCCTCATAATATAGCAACAATGCTAGCATGGAGATCTTGGAGGGATTTTGCCCCAACTGTTCAACGACGTCATAGTCATTCTTCTTTATTATCCTCAGGATCTCCTCCATTTCTTTCTTGGAGGTTTCGGGGTTAGTCAGTGGTTGAGCCTTCGTCCGGACAGGCTCTTCTTGAATACTTTTTCCTCGAATTTTAGCAGTAGAAGTGTTGGTAGGGATAATAGCAGGGGTTATGTCATCTTTGCCAATAGGAGCACTTGCAGATATGATTATTGGTATGGAGGTAACCTTTGGAACAACCACGGGTCCAAAAACTGCCTTTGGAGGGGCAATTTCTGGAGAGAAGATTCTACCGCTACGGGTAATCTTACTGGTTCCAGCAATATTGCTAATGTCAGAATCTTCTTCTTTGGAGCTCACTTCTTCGGTGGCCAGCCCATCTTGTTTGATACTGTGATACGGTGGGAAGAACTGACTGTTTTTGAAATGCTGGTTTGCATTTTGTATTCGCAAAATGTCACGGTAAGCAAGAGTCGCCACCGACTTTTATTTTATCCAACAAGGAAAGGAAAAAAGCACAGAAAAATTCCTTTTTCAAGATATTTCTCGGGTTCGGGGGGTAGATTATAGAAAGGGAAGGTGTTAGCACCCTTTCTATCCGTGGTTATCCACGGGCTCTTAGGTACTTGCTCAATTGTTTTCAAAATTGCTTTCTTTGTGCTTGTGGGTTTGAAAAAAAATTTATTTGAAACTTCGATTTAACTCTTGCTTCTGTCCTCAAGAGCGTATGAAGTGTTTTTGAAAACTTTGTTCGAAAAGGAGTGTAAGTGTGAAAAAGGTTTTATTTTTTGAAAGAACAAGTATCTAAGAACCATCTACCTACTCGAAAAAGGAATTGTTCTATGCTAATTTCCTTTAGACAATGCTATCCCACTATTAATGAGTAGATAGCACCGTCGTTGGAGTTTGAGGGTTAATTCGAATGAGGGACATGCGGTCACTAAAGCAATGTTAGGATACCTTAGCGGTAACCCTAATGTCTTAGATCATTTGTTTGAGGCAATAATATTCGAGGTGTGATCGGTGGATCTGGAACTGACTGTTTAACGCTGGTTCGCGAAATGTCGCGGAAGCAAGAGTCGCCACCGTCTTTTATTTTCTCCAAATGGAAAGGACAAAAGCACAGAAAAATTCCTTAAAGAGATTGCTCTCGGTTCGGGAGGTAGGTTATAGAAAGGGAAGGTGTTAGCACCCTTTCTATCCATGGTTATCCATGGGCTCTTAGATACTTGCTCATTTGTGTTTTCAAAATGGTTTGTTTTCTTTTCAACTGTGGGTTTTAAAAAGTTTCTTTGAAAATTCCAGTTCGACTCTTGTATCAGTCCTCAAGAGTGTTTGAAAAATTGCTTTCGAAAGCTTTTTGAAAATGTGTTGGTGTGAAAAGTATTTTTTTGATTTGTTTTGAAATTAGAGCAAGTATCTAGAGTCGTCTACCTACCCTAAGGAATTCGTCTGTGTAGATGTCCTTTAAAGTAATGCCATCCCACCATTGAGAGGTAGGTAGCACCACCGTTGGAGGTGTTCGGGTCAATTCGAGTTTGTAGGGACATGGTGATCACCAGAGCAATGGGAAGACACCCTAGAAGCTACCCTCATGCCAGGTTCCCGGATCATGAGGACTTACTAAGACATCCTCTACTCGACGATCACCTTTCGAGGCAAGGCAACAGTGAGGCGTACCCTAGGGGTGGTGTGTGCAATTCGTGTGTCGTTTTCATTTGCATTTATCTTGTCATGTTATTGGTGTTCTACGCTTGTTTTTATTTTTTTGTCCATACATTCTTTCATGCTTTTGATTAACAGTTAAAAGTTGCGAGGAAAAGTAAATCTAAAGCTATTACAAATGGCGCGGGTCCACATCGCCAAAATTAACCAGGACCCGATTTGACAGAAAATAAATAAACAAAGTAAATAAAGAATTGAAAAGTGCGAGAAGTAATTTACATGGCTTCGGGAGAGGTACATAATTATTTAAGCAAAATAAAATAAATATGCGAATTAAAAATTAAAAACGTGGGCGTTGGACCCTTTTGCAAAATTAAATGAATGAGGAATTAATTAAGATTAAAAGAAAGCAAGAATTTGTTTTTTGGTGTTTTTTAGTATTTTAGGAATTTAATGAGAAAGAGAATTAATTAAAATTAAAATAAGAGGCAAACCCTAATTCTAGTTATTTTTTAATTTATTAAGAAATATTGAAATTTTTAACCTAAATTAAACTTAATTTTTACATGCAAATTTGATTATAAAAATAAATAAAATAAATATTTAATTGTTTGAAAGAAAAATAAAAAGGGTGAAAAATTATTAATTAAACCCTAGTTCTACATTTTTTAGGTTTTTATCAAAAGAATTAAAATTAAAACTTAAATTAAAACTAAATAATTACATGCAAATTTATTTATGAAAATATTAAAACAAAAATATTTATTATTTAATTCTTTTTTTTTTCTGATTTTTTAGGATGTTTTTGTATTTTGTGAAAATATTTAATTAAATTGGACAGTAATTAAATAAATAAAAATTATAATAAGAATAGAAAAAATAGAGAAAATTAAAAGAAGTTGCAAACCAAGGGGGGTGGTAGTCCCCAACATGGAGGTGCAATCATGGAGATTCTGGCCCAATAAGCATGGTCCATTTGACTTTTTCAGACAACCTGCTGGCATATTGACTAGGGTTTAGGGTGTCCCTCCAATCCATGCCTTTGATCTGATCTTGAGATGGACGTGGCACGTTTGATTTGGCAGTGTATGATGGTCTTCAGTTCAAACGCTATACCTGAACATTAATTGCAAAATAACAAATGGAAAGGGTGAAGACCTGGGATCGAACCCAGGTCATTAACATTGCCAATAGCTACGCTCGCCACTGAGCCATTCCATGCGTTGTTAATATATAATGAATAACAAATATTATAAAAGAAAATCAACGCATTAGTGGACTTTGCGCGCGAGATTCAAAAGAGCCAACCAGCGTGTGCCACGAAATCGTCTTCTTCGCTATTCCTGAAACACAAAATATTAAGCAACGGTTTTATACGCGTTTTGTTAGGTGGCTTTTGGGAAAATAGCGATTAGCACTAGGGCAATCATAAATTAGGCGCGAGGGTATATTTGAGATCGTCCAGAAGCGCTGAGTTGAATGGTGGTAGTCTTGAGTCTCAATTTTTCCTCGTTTCAAAATCCCCAATTTAAAACGCTGCAAACCCTAAAACTCAAACATGGCATATTTGCATACAACACATAAAAAGGCAATTAAGTATATTGGTTAGCTTCAGAATTTTATAAGGAACATGAATCAATGAATAAAATGCTATGAAAATGCTTAGATTTGAGAACACGATTATGAGTTTTTCATGGAATATTTGGAGTTCTGTATACCGATTCCTTGAGCTTTGATGAAGGTTTTTGATTGGAATATGTTCAGTGATCTCCAAGGAAGCTAATGGAACAAGAATTATGCTTTGAATCGCCCTGGAAGTGAGTTTGCAGTTTTGAGTTTTTGGAGAAAAATTTCAAGTTTGATTATGGCCTTCTTGCGCAGCTTAGTGTCTTATGATTAGGGTTTCATTCTAGCTTATGTAGTGAACAAATTAGGTTAACAAAATTGATCAAAATCTCTTTCATTCATGATTTGAAGATTTGATTTTTTTCACCATGATTTCCATATCTTTTTCCATGTGTTTTTGGTTCAAATCATATCCAATTGCTCCAATTCTTTCCATATTGACTTATGCACGAAATCTTGAGAATAAAACAAGTACAAAAGATTTGTTAGGTTAAGTTAAATATTTTTCACATATTTAATTGATTTAAGTGAATTATTATAAATAAAAATTCAAATAAATAAATAAAAAATGAGAAAATACTTCCCTTTGGGCCAAGTGGTCGTGCACATGCTTGGAATGATGAATTGTGGAAGAAAAATGGGCCCATTAGCAATTTTAGGTCATTTGAATCAATGTTGACTTTTCAAAATATCCAAAAATTTCCCAACTTCCACAAGGCATAACTTGCTCAATTTTTAAGCTTTTCTCATGTTCTTGGACATTTTGGAAAGGTCTTTGAGTCCTCTAACCAATGCCTTTGGTCCCATGTCATTTTGATTTACCAACCTCAATTTATGGCCTTTGACTTAAAGTCCCTTTTTGTTGACTTTTGAAAATGACCTATAATGTTGAAATTGATAACTTTTTGTGAGAGCATTTCTTGGACTTGAAGTATGAAGATGAGTTGTAGGAAATGTCTTTCTATTCAAAATGAGCTTTGGATGGAATTTTTCTGATAATCCATGTGAAAGTTATGCCCTGGTCAATTTCAGTTGACTTTTTCAGTTGTCCAAATAAGGAAACTTTTGCATCTTGATGATTTCTGAGCCAAATTTTGAGAATCATGATCAAGCATTGATAAAATGATGTTTGTGGCTTCAAAATGATATGTTGACCAAAAATTTGAACTTTTGACTGTCAAATGACCATTTTGCCCCTACAGTTGACTGTAGTGCAATTTAGGGTTTTGACTGTGCAATTTTGAGCTGAATGTTTTGAAACTTGATATGAGGATGCTTGACCATATTTGTAGGCATGTGAGACTTGATTGGACCTTTGGACACTTCATTTTCTTGATCATAACAAAAACCCTAATCTTGACTGTATAGGAGATCTTTGACTGTACAACCCTTGGGGAATTTTGCAGCTTGACTTGGCAATTTCTTGAAGAATATGGGAGGGAAAATTTTGGGGTACAACACGAGGCAACCGTTTTAAAGCGACTATGATCTTTTAGACAAGAGGACGACCTCTAAAGTGACCAATACTCAATGACCGCGTACGAAGGCAACCAAGTGGGTTGTACCCTGAGAGTACGCATGTGCGAGTGTGTCGTTTTCAGTTATTTTTATCTTCGTACATGTTAAAGGTGATCTAATTTGATTTTAAAGATTAACATTTAGTCTTGTCATGCAAACCCTATTATCAAACATCAAGCAATTATAATTTGCGGAAATAAAATGTGGAATTTAAATTACAAGGCGTCGGGTATTTACATCGCCAAAGACAAACCCTCTGAAAAGTAAAATAAAGCAATAAAAAATAATTAAAAGTCCTATTTAATTATTACAATCCATAAGCAGATACATTATTGGATAAGGAAAAGTAAATCGCGACTCAAAATTAAATCGGACGCATGATTAGGGTTTTGACCCTTTTGGTTAAAGAAGAAATCTTTTTTAGGTTTTTTGTTGTTTTTATTTAGGGAAAAGAAATTAGACCTAAATTAAAGAACTAAATTAAATTAATAAATTAATTAAATAATAAAGAAAAATAAATTATTTTTGGAGTTTTTGATTATTTAGGAAAGAAATTAAAAATGATTAAATTAGTGGTTAATATCTAATTAAATCTAATTAATTAAAATTATTACAAAAATAAGTTAAAGTTTTCTAATTAAAAAAAACCTAGTTAATTAATAAATTTATTAAGAAAAATAAAAGTTAACAATTTGATTGAAATAAAAAATATTTTTTGGTGATTTTTTTTAATAAAAAAGGAATTTTTTGATTGGTTAGAAATTAAATAAAACAATTAAAATAAATAAATAAATAAAATCATAAGAGAGGACTATTGGGCCTGAATTAAGGGGTGTGAGGAGAAATTCTGAAGGCCCAATTGTGCTGGCCTTTGTGGACTTTTTGGATCTGATGCTCATGCGTTGACTGACGCTTTGGTGGACCCCCAATCATGGACCCTCCGATCTGGCCATTGGCCATCTGGCTCTTGGATGCGTGAGAGAGTATGGTGTACTGCAAGCTTGTATGCACATGTGATTACCTGAAAAGAAACAAGAAAATACAAAGTGCTGGAGGCAGGGATCGAACCCCTGACCTCCAGCCCCTAACGCCTTGGAAACTGACTTGTTGACCATTGGGACACGTTGCTTCCTTTGTTATATTAATACAAATGATGTATAATATATAAAAAATAAAACTATTGCCAGAAAATAATAAAAAACGCACGCTTGGTTTGAAAGAGCCAATGGATGGGGGACACATCATCGTCCCTGTCCTCAAACCTGTAACAAAAATACCTGTGAATTTGAATCTGCAGCTAAAAGCGCAGGCCTATGCTAAAATACTCTCCAGGCCATATAAATCCATTCCAAGAGCATGGTTTGATTCGTCATGGCCTCCTGATCAAAGCCATGTTCTTCTTGAGTCTCAATTTCACCTGAAACAGAAAACCCTAAAAACAAAATGAAGAACCCTAGCTATGGTGGTTCTCCATTCAGGCCAGATAAACGCAATTGAATAAAACCAATCGCTTGCAAATGTTTTGTAGATTCAAAATATGGTATTAGTTCATGAAAAAGATGCCTAATTTCAGAATTGCGAAATCAAGAACAGGGGTGACTATTGTGCGACTTACAGTGCGTTAGGGCGTCTGAAAATGCTTGGTTTTGATTAGGATGGCTTGGGTGAATGCCCAGGAAGCGATTGGAACAAGTCTTGACCTTTGAAAATGCCTCAAACCTGGATTTCGACTTCTCACTTTTTTGTTATTTTTTTTAACTTTTTTTTCTGCCTCTTTCCACAGTTTCCAACCCTTGTTTTCGTGTCTTTGCCTTCCTTATGTAATGCTCAGCGCATTAGGTCAACAAAATTGATCCAAATCTTGCCTTATCAATGCTTGCATATTTGATTTTCTCTCCCTTTACAAACTTGCCAATTTTGCCTAATTCCAATCTTTTTGCACATGATTTGGTTTGATTCTAATTTGATGATGATAATGATTGTAATTAAAGCCTGAAATAGCCAAAAAAATCTTGTGTTATCAAAGTGTTGGATTTTATATTATTTTATTTGATTTAAAATGAATAAATTCAATTAAAAATCAAATTAAATAATAAAAATTAAATATGGGCTCATGGCTGAATCTAGGACACGTGGGAAACTATGAAAGCTCAAATCAAGTGGAAAAGAATGGGCCAATTTGACAAAATTTGAAGTTTTGGGGATAGTTGACTTTTGGCAATTTTGCAAAAAAGTCCAACTTCAATAATGCATAACTTCTTCAATTTTGAACTTTTGGAAGTGTTCTTGGACTTTTTAGAAAGCTTGAGATGTCCTCTAATCAAAACGTTTGGTCTCGTCTCAATTTGATATTCCATGCTCAAGTTATAAGCTTTGGCAAAAAAGGTGTTTTTGTTGACTTTCAAAAATGACTTATAATGTCCAAATTCATAACTTCTTGTGAGTGCAGATTTTGATCTTGGGGTATGAAGATGGATTGTAGGGAATTGAATTCTCTTCGAAATGAGATTTGGATGGGTCATTTCTCATCAAGTATGAGAAAGTTATGCTTGGTCAATGTTGAGTTAACTTTTCCTACAAAACCCTAATTTAGCAACTTTTGAGTCTTGATGAATTTTGAGAAATCCTTGATGAATCATGATCAACCCTTGATCAAATGATGAAATATCCTTCAAAATGATAATTTTGACAAAAAATATTGAAGTTTGACTGTATTTGGGTCACAATTGACTTTTGCCCTAGCACAGTCGATTTTTGGACCTTTGAGCAATTGACTGAGCAAACTTCCTCTGCAAGGCTTGAAATTTGTCATGGATGATCTTGAGAACATATTAGGACATTTGGGAGCACTTGATGTCATTTGGAATCAAGGATCTTGATGCAACACAAAACCCTAATTTGGGGTTGACTGCCTTAGGAGATAACTTGTCTGACCAACTCTTGTGCAACCTTGAGCCACTTGGAGATTTTTCTTGCAATGTTTTGGGAAATATGAGAGGGCAAAATTTGGGGTACAACAGATACCATGGTAGTAGATGTCTCCACCGTAATTCCACAATACTGTTTTGTCTGATTCATACGGGACCGACCCGGGCATTGTGATTATAAGAGGAATAGTCTTTGGAACTGATGTAATCCTAACGGGTCTTTTGGGGACCCTGGAAGGATTGGCAGAGATGGTTATGATTGAAACATCTTCAATAGGAACAGGTGAAACATGAGCATTTTCGAACAAAATCTCTTGGTTGTCTATCAAGCGTTGAATGGCTGTCTTCAACAGAGGGCAAACAGTTGGTGAGAATAAGCAAAGATGGCAGTCTTTATTACAACCTGGGAATATACCAGCTTTCAACAAGTTTATCTTAATGATTAGGAGCAGAGTCAAGAGTTCATCCACTGTGGCAACAAACAAATCTTCTTCGATAGCATTGGTGTTGTGACCATGCCTAGGCATAGGAGCGGAAATGACGTTTGGTTTCTCGGGCGCATTAAACTCAATCTCTTTTGCATCTATAAGGTCTTGAATTTTGTTTTTCAAGGCCCAACAGTTGTTAGTGTCGTGACCCGGACTTTCGGAATGATATGCGCATCTGGCATTCGGGTGATAATGAGGGGACGCCGTGTTGGGATTCTTTGGAGCTTCCTTAAAAGTTGCCAAATTAGATTTCATAAGATGTGGTAAAACCTGGGCTAGAGTCATATTAATTTTGGTGAATTTCCGGACTGGCCTTTCCACCCTCGGTTGGTTACTCCTTGATTGATCAGATGTAGGTTTTGGGATCATAACGGCCCCTACCATTGGTCGGTGTTCAGCTCTCCCTTGGTTCCTTTTTGGATAAACAGCAGATACCTCCTTCTTCCCAGTGAAGGGTTTTTTCACAACTGTAGAGGCAGACAAATCCTTCTGAATCTTTCCACTTTTTATGCCAGCTTCCACCCTTTCTCCGGTTAGTATTAACTCAGTAAACCTAGCAGATGAGCTCCCAATCAAATGGTTGAAGAAAGGTCCCGATAGAGTGCCTAAGAACATATCCACCAACTCCCTTTCAGACAGGGGGGGTTGCACTCTCCCAGCTAGGTCTCTCCATTTCTGCGCGTAATCTTTGAAACCCTCATTTGAAGCCATAGCCATACTCTGAAGTCGAGTACGGGTAGGCGCCAAATCTGTATTATACTGGTATTGTTTATAGAAAGCTGCGGCAAGATCTTCCCAGTTGTGGACGTCGACCCTTTCTAATTGGTAAAACCAATCGAGCTGTGTTCCGGATAAACTATCTTGAAAAAAATGGACCCACGAGTCTTTATCGGCAGAGTGCGGCTGAATCTTTCTCACGTAGGATCGGAGGTGCATTTTAGGACATGACACCCCATCATATTTTGCAAACAACGACACTTTGAACTTTGGTGGGATCAGAATTCCCGATACTAGCCCTAATTCTTCAAAGTCTAGACCTGGTACCCTTTGTATTTCCATAGCGCTCAAACGCTCTTCAAGATGTCTGTACTTATCATCAGCCGGAGGGTACTGTTCCTCATAATAGTCTTCCTCTTCTTCCTCCTCTTCAGATTCTGACGGAACTGCTGTTTCTTTTCCTTTCCCTTCCCCTTCATCAGATGTTGCTGCGAAATTCAAGGTTCTCCTAGTTTGCCCTTGAAACCTTCTCCCCATGATTACAACACTAGTTGGTTTCTTCTCTTTCTTCTTTTTTTCTTTTGCCAACAGATTCTTCATCTCCTCTTGTCTTTTGTCCAGGGTTGGGAGTAACTGTTGAAACTGCATGTTTTGAGCTTGAAGATCTTTGACTGTCTGTTTGAGATCCATCTTACTGAAATAAACAGTAGAGAGATGAGGAAACTTATTGCAAAAGACCTATTTATGTTATGATGAATGATATGTGCATATGTAATGTTTTCAAGGATTTTAAAAGATTCAAGTTCGTTTTAAACAAAAAGAAACACACATTATATTAATAAGATAGAGTTTGAGTACATCCATGCCCCTTGGACGACATAATACAACACTCTAAGATAAAAAAGTAGTGTGCATCCTCTTTGGTGCTATGTAGGTGTTTAGAGTCTGCTCCTCATGAAGTAGCCTAATGAGTCCCAAGACCTTCTTCTCACTTACGTAGAATTGGGATTTGAAATTATCTCGCTCTCCTTTGAGTTGTATCTAATCCCTTTGTAGGTCTTCAAGAGATGTGGGCATGTCAGGATGTAGGATAGTGTATGGAACTTCTCCTTCCTTAACAGGCTCAATAATCACCGGGAGGATGGAAGGATAAGGCATCATAAGACTTTGAGCGCGGGTTCATACCCACTTGAGGTAAGGCTCAAGTGGGATGGAATTATTGTGTCCCAAAGTCTTGCTATCTACCTTGTTTAGCATCCTCCAAGCTCGGATGAATCTCTGGCGAAGACCTTGATCGTTGTTGTCGTAGTCGAATACCAAGCCTTGAATCAGCATATCATGCAGGCCATCCCTTCGGGCATAACCAAACTGTCTTAGAGCCAAACATGGGTTGTAGGTGATGCCTCCCCTAATGCCAAGTACAAGGACATTATGGAATTCCCCACAATGGTCAACAATGATAACATTCTCTTTGGATCGAGAGCACCAATGAATATCTGAATGTTTGAACGTAATTAATCTTTGTGACCACCTTAATCCTTGCTCATTCTTTAAGACTGGTTGGGGAAGATGAGAAATAAACCATCTTTCCAGGAGGGGAGTGCAACACATAAGGACACCTCTTTTCCTCATTGTACGAGTGTGAAAAGAGTGTAGGATATCTCCAAGTAATGTAGGCACCGGATTGCGTGACATGAAGATTTTGACGACGCTCACATCTATGAGTTGGTCAGGATTGGGAAACAAGACCATCCCATAGATAAGAAGAGCCACAATCTCCTCAAATTCTTTCAATTCTAAGGAATTCCAACAACTTTAAGCCTTCTCAAACAGAAACTTTGCTAAGAAGCCTTTGACACCACTTCTAGTTTCCCAATGAGTTGTGACATCAGATGAGTGCAAGTGCAGAGCTTGAGCAATCTCTTCTGGCCTTGGATCTCTTTCCGTACCGTTTAAAGGTAGTTGATTGAGAATGGGAATCCTCAAAAGTTGAGAGAATTCTTCCAAAGTGGGCACAAGTTGATAGTCAGGAAATGTGAAGCAATGATGCAAAGGATCAAAGAACTAGAAGAGCACCTTCATCATATCCTCCTATGTGTTCGAGGTGACCAAGTTGAGTAGACGACCATGCCTCTTAGTGAATGGAGAGTTCTCAGGGATCCTTGAATCTAGCTCCTTTAGTTGTGGAGGAATTATTACAAGGTTGATTTGGATAGTTTTCCTGCGAAGTGAATCCATATCCTACAAAACAAGAACAAAGATGAATCTCGAAAATCCTTGAAATGTTTAGTGGATGCATATGATGTTCATGATGTCCATGATGTTATGCAAAAGTATGCATATACAAGCAAATCAAACAAGTTCTTAGTTTAGGCTTGCATGGGGTTTTATAGGTAAGTACCCTCTTGAAGTTTAGTTGGCTCAAACCTGTCCTAGTAATAGTAACTGGGTTCTAAGGAGCTCAATATCACTGGACTGTTTCCTTGGTCATTGTTTCAGCTCAAGCCTCTTTAATGGCGACCGAAATATCCCAATAAACCAACCCTCAATGAGTGTAGTATCGAGTATCTACCAACTTCGGACTGCACCAAAGTCGGTTATCTCACTATATCCTAAAGGCCAAGTTGGTCAAGTAAAGGGTTCTAGAAGTTCATTAGTGCTTCATGACATCACTCAGCGGCCCCGTATTCTCTTTGATTAACTCAAAGGCTACCGGTACCCACAAATATGTCACACTAATATAGCTATTGCTTAGACCATGTCGGTATACCCTGCACAGTTTCCATAATGTATTGCTATTTACCTATAATGTTTCCCAAATCCGGGTGGAGGATTCAAACCCAAACAAAGAACCATAATGTAAAGAAAACAAATCAAACAATGTAAGCAAATAAATGTAATCTAAACCTTAAGGTAACCCCACTTCTATAATATATCCCCAGCAGAGTCGCCAGTTCTGTGATACGGTGGGAGAACTGACTTGAGGGTTTTGCATTTTATCGCAAATGTTGCGGTTAGCAAGAGTCGCCACCGACTTTTCTTTTATCCAAAAGGAAATGTGAAAAATCACAGGAAAGACCTTTGAGATGTTTTCTTGAGTTCGTGGGGTAGATTATGAAAAGGGAAGGTATTAGCACCCTTTTCATCCATGGTTTTCCATGGGCTCTTAGTTACTTGCTAGATCACTTGCTTTTTGTTTTGAAATTATGCTTTGTGTGGTTTTTGAAAGTATTTTGTAAAAGAGGCCATTCGTTTAGGTAATCTTTGTAATGATTCTCGTTCGTAAGAATGTATACGAAGATGTTTGTCTTTTGAAAATGTTTTCAATGCTTGTAAGATGTTTTTGAAATGTGTGTTTGTTTTGAAAAATAGCAAGGATAGTTGTTTGAAAAAAAGAGCAAGTAACTAGAAGTAATCTACCTACTCAAATGTATTTCTTGTACATTTTCTATTCCTTTGACATTGTTGTCTTACCATTAATTTGGTAAGCAACCCTATCTTTGGATGTAAACTGGACGGGCGTGGGTCATCGTATAACCATGATTAGCAATATTGCAAAATATCTTAGCATTTTGAGGGACCAAGATCATTTTTATAAGGAAACCTTGAATAGCGTCATCGAGGGACTATGATCTTATACTTGTTTGTTTTGCTAAGATACTTCGCATGCGTAATATGGCCATTTTTTGTATAAGGCAATCAAGTGGAGAAACCCTAAGTATGCTTGTGTGCAAGTGTATCATTTTCATGCTTTGATTTTATCTTGTATTTAGGATTTTCTATTTTGCTTTGTTTTGATCTTATCATACAAACCCTAATTACTAATCATGGCATGTAAAACGGTAAATTGCGTAATATAAATATTACTAAGCTATTACAACAATTTTATGGGAGGGGGGAATACAAATTTGAATGGGGATTTGTGAGAATGTAAACCTAAATAAATTATTACAACCAAATCGAATTTGTACAAGTATTAGATTAAATAAAACACAATATTTAAAGATGCAATATAATGTACATGTAAGAAAAGATTTTTGTCTTGTTTTTATGTAAAAGAAATTAATTTTTAGAAGGGAGGCTTAACCCTAATTATTATTTTAAAAGAAAATAAAACTCTTATATACTATTTTTTATGTATTTTTTGTATTAAAATAATAAATAATATTGTATAAATAAATAAAGTTTTTATATATGCAAAAAAATAAATATTTATAAATATGGAATAAAAAATAAATTAAACTAAACATGTTTTAATTATATTTTACAAGTTTATTAGGAAAAATAAATAATATATATATTGAAGATAAAATATATTTTTATGTGCAAAATAAAATAAAGTAAAATAAAATATGATATTATCAAATTTATATTTTGAGGATTTTTATGCATCAAAGAAAATATTTAATATATTAAAATGAAAATAAAACAAATAAAATAAAAATATAAAAATAGTTGGGCAAAGGGGGTGATGTAGAAAAACTGGCAGCAATGTGTTAGTAAAAATACTAGGCCCAAAGTACTAAGCCCAAACCTGCAAAAAGATAGTGTGATCGGTGGGAATGAGAACTGACTGTTTTGGAATGCTGGTTCGCGTATGCGTTTGTTTTCGCAAAATGTCGCGGTAAGCAAGAGTCGCCACCGTATTTTATTTTATCCAACAAGGAAAGGACAAAAGCACAGAAAAATTCCTTTTCGAGATGTTTCTCGGGTTCGGAAGGTAGATTATAGAAAGGGAAGGTGTTAGCACCCTTTCTATCCTTGGTTATCCACGGGCTCTTAGGTACTTTCTCACTATGTTTTCAAAAGTTTGCTTTTCTTTGTGTTTGTGGCTTTGAAAAGAGTTTTTGTTTTTAAAAGGGGTGTAAGTGCGAAAAGTTTTGTTTTGTTTTTAAAGGAGCAAGTACTTAAGAACCTCTACCTACTCAAAAAGGAATTAAATTGTGCTAATGTCCTTTAGACAATGCTATCCCACTATTGAGGAGTAGGTAGCATCGTTGTTGGAGCTTTTCGGGTCAATTCGATTAAGGGACGTGTGGTCACTAAAGCATTGTTAGGACGCCTTAGTGGTACCCCTAATGTCTTAGATCATTTTATCTGAGGCAACCGTTTCGAGGCAACTTATGATCTTTGGACAAGAGGGCGACCTCTAAAACATACTATACTCAATGACCACGTTCGAGGAAACCAAGTGAGGTGTACCCTAAGAGTGGCATGTGCGAGTGTATTGTTTTTCAGTTATATTATCTTTGTATATTTAGGTGTTCTACCGTTTGTTTTCAGATCTTGTCATACAATCCTAGTTAGCATACATCTAAGAAGTTAATATATGTATAGGAATTTAAAGTGCGGGAATTGTAAATCCTACGCTATTACAAGGCTTCGGGGAGAGGGATTATTTACATGTCCAAAATTGGGGGAATAAAGCAGTAAAGTGTAAAAGTCTTAGTTAAGCTATCACAAACCAATAGGCAATTACAATAAAATAAACGCGCGCGAATCTGAAAATAACTTCTAAAAATCCTAAGAATAAAATCTTTTTGTTGTTTTATTTTATTTTGGGAAAATGATCTAAATCTTCTTAATTTTAGTTTTGAGAAAATGTTAAGATAATTAAATGATTAATTAACAAAGTTAATTTAATAGAAAAACTAGCCTAATGTTTTTGTGGTTTTTCTTTTTAATTGATTTTATGTTGATTAAAAAAAAGAAATAAAATAGTCAAAACAAAGATGAAATCGAAGGAACAGGCAGTAAATCAAGAAAGGTATAATTCTGGAGGCCTGGATCGAAAGAGGTGTGGGCTGTCTTTCGATCCAGTGAAGAGGCTTGATCGAAGGTGCACGAGGGGCTGCACTTTGAGGGTGTTCGATCTGGATATGTCATCCTTCGATCTGGGAACCCTGGATCCAGTTTGAAGCTAAGCTGCTAAACTTCGAAGCTCTGAACAAGATTCTGAGAAGATATTTCCTGCAAAATGAGACAAATGTTAAAGATCCAGGGGGGACTTTACCCCCCCTGATTCGAATCTCCTCCCAATTCGAATCCTTCCTCAATTTGAATCTGTTGAATCTGGGCCTGGGTTTGTTTTATCTTGAGATTCGAAGGAGAAACTTAGATCGTGTCCCCAACAATGGCACGATCTCATCTTTGCGCTTCAGCTTACATGCAACATAATCAGTAATAACAATAATACATATGCAATGTGTATTTAAATGTCATGAAGGTGCAATTTTGGTTTTGCAAACCCTTACCAATTAAAGATGTATGATCTGTGGCTCTAGGTGTGGAAATGTTCGCTGAATGGCTGCTTTGGCTTGGATTACTTATGAAAATGCTGATAACCTTTGGTGGGTTTGTGGGCAGCGTATCTCCAAATCCTCCCTGTTTCTCTTTCTCCTTTTTCGTTCCTTTTGTAATGTGTCACTGGCCTCGTATTTATAGGAGTGTGAGGGTGCACAAAAATGGCAAGGGACATCCATTTAACCAGGCCTTTAAAGCCATGAGACAAGAATCAGACATATTAAAATATTTCCTTTTTTGAAATATTCATGTCTCTTTGGAATCTTGAATGAACCTGGACACCTTTGATTTTCGAATGCCTCCAGGCCATGCTCTTCGATTGGTCTTGAGTTGCCTCCTTCGAATGGACTTCTTATGTACCCTTCGAATGGGCCTTCTGAATGCTTCTTCAAATGGACCTTTTGAATGTTCTTCGAATTGACCCTTTGAATGCTTCTTCAAATGGACCTTTACATGTTCTTCAAATGAGTCATTTACATGTTCTTCGAATGAGCCTCTTGCCTGGTGTGCTGGCAAGTTGAGGGGCCTTTTCCTTTGTGAATCAAAACAAACTTGTAGGAGATTCTTGCCTCGTGAGTTGAAGGTAAGCCTGATGTAGTTAATGCATAGTCGTAGCATTGTGAAATTGACTTGACCGAAGGGGGGTCCAGCGCTCAATCGAAGACTTGCAGACCAAAGCTTGATCGAAGGGTTCCAAACACCTAATCGAAGCTTACTAATCAAAGCCTGATCGAAGAGTGCCAAATGCCCAATCGAAGACTGGTGAGTCAAGACTGTATCGAAGGATTTTGGATGCCCAATCGAAGACTTTTCCCAGATGCCAACTGAAAGACACTTTGTTCATCTTCAAAAAACTTTATTTTCATTAGGCAAGTGTTTGTGACCAACCATATAAGGGAAGACCTTTGAAAATATGAGAGGGAAAATTTTTGGGTTCAACAGTTGCCCCTGTTCAATTTTCTTAAACCTGAGGATATAGATTGGCTTTCGAGCCTTTCGTGATCCGAAGGTGGAAGATAATTGAACACTAGAGTGCCCAGAAATTTGCACTCGCATGGTGTAATATCAGCATTGTGACGTCGGGAATGGGCTTACAGATGCCATTTGGAGATTGTTGGTAGGAGGATGGGCTTATAGATGCCATCTGCAGGAGTGTCGATCGCATAAGAGATTCCTTAGCGAGAACTTGCATACCTGTTGTTGTAGAAGATTCCGCTGGGGAAGTCTAACTTTGTTGAGATTTAGGAACCTGCTTGTACTTCAACTGAGAGAATGCTTCAGCTGAGTTTTAAGAACCTGTTCATAATTAAATTGGGGGGAAACATCTTCATCAAGATCTAGGAACTGTCTCGTGCTCACCGGGAGTATACCGTTGAGGTTATAGAACTCGTCCACACTATGGCGTAGGGAAACATCTTCATCAAGATCTAGGAACTGTCTCGTGCTCACCGAGAGTATACCGTTGAGGTTATAGTACTTGTCCACACTATAGCGGAGGAGAACATCAAGATCTAGGAACTGACTCGTGCCCAATGGAGTATACCGTTGAGGTTATAGTACTCGTCCACACTATGACGTAGGGAAACATCTTCATCAAGATCTAGGAACTGTCTCGTGCTCAATGGAGTATACCGCTGAGGTTATAGAACTTGTCCACACTATGACGGAGGAGAACATCAAGATCTAGGAACTGACTCGTGCCCAATGGAGTATATCGTTGAGGTTATAGTACTCGTCCATACTTTGACGTAGGGAAACATCTTCATCAAGATCTAGGAACTGTCTCGTGCTCACCGGGAGTATACCGTCGAGGTTATAGAACTCGTCCACATTATGACGGAGGAAACTGTCGAGATTGAGAACCTTATCTAAAATTCAACCGATGATAATTCAATTGAGATTTAAGAACTGGTCAGATCTTCGACTAAGCTGAGAACTTAACTGCATTTTTCCTGAAAGGTAAAGGTCAGTCATATGCAATGCATGATATGGGTCAAGCAATGATGTTCTCAAAATAAATGAGATTGTATCCATATGATGTGTACATGCATGTATTATGATGTATGGAAGTGTGATGTTTTAGCTGGGAAAATAAATCCCGGAGCTACTGGAGAATAGAGTTGAGTTCTTCGTTTCTGCTGGGGATGATGACCGAAGATGGTTGTGAGAATAAACCTGCAGGAGAGAGGAACTCCATTGGGGAATAAACACGGTGAAGAGATTACTCTGTGGGGAATTACTCTGTGGGGGAGAGATGTTCTGTTGATGATTTTAATGATAATTCCGCTGGGGAATCTGTTGATAAGCTCTATTGGGGATTTTGATGATGAACTCCGCTGGGGATAGAAAGAACTTCGCTGGGGATGATCTTTCAGTTGCAACTTGCTGAGGATAACCCAGCTAGACTCTTGTGAGGATAATCTCTGAATTTGGCTGAGGAGACTTATTTGTGCTTCGCAGGGGACAAGCTTCCAGAGTCTACTGGGGAAGATGATTCAACTCCATCGGGGAAGCTTTTTTAGACTGCGCTGGGGAAATGACTCCATTATGGTATCTTGTATTCTGCCGGGGAACATTCTTATATTCTGTTGAGGAATATTAAGACTGCCGGGGATGCTCTTACGCTTGCTGGAGAACATCTTTATACTCCGCTGGGGAATATTAAGATCTTCTGGGGATTGTAGAGTAGTCTACTGGGGAAGAGGAGTTGTGGTCCTTTGGTTTGTAGTAGTAGGAGAGGCAAACTCAAGCTGGGGAATCCTGGTGCTGTTAGGGAAATAAACCATGTCGTCAGTCCGCTAGAGAGGTGACATCTTCGTTGGGGGAAGTCCTTGAGGATTCTTGAGGTTGATTCAGCTGGGGAAAGATTTTCAGAGATTAAACCCTTGCTGGGAGTCATCCTATGAGAAGGATTTTGGGGATATTTGTCATTGCCCCTAGTAGCAAGTGTTTGTGACATTGCCAGAAAATGTTTAATTGTACGTAACCCTTCATCGAGATTGATGTTCAATTCCCCAAGTGACGGAGATGGAGACTTGCCCCTGGTTACTCTGCACTTCTTCAGAGATTTCTTGAAATCTTGACTGGACTGCCCCAGGTGTGCTGGATAGTGACATGTCAAGTCCCCTTGTTGATAGGAGATTTGTCAATGGAAGTTTCATCCTTTTTGAAGTGATTTTGTTCACTGAGAGGGCCTTCGTTCATCGGATATTCGTTGTGTGAATTTCTCCGCTGTCAAACAAATAGCCAAATGCAAACAGTGATATTCAAATAATGCAAAGTTTATGCTTGTCTCAAAGTTTTGAAAAATGCGTTTTTTAGCAGAAAACTTTTTATAAGACAAATTCAACACAAGATTTAGGGCAAAGCCTTACAGGAGTCAGGATACCTTTTGTAACAGTATGCTTTTGAACTAACCCATGCTTCAATTAGGACTTTTGAAGGGTTGTAACGTGGCTTGGTTCACGGTTTAAGAAACAAAGGATAAAGGCTCAAAGTATATTTGTACCCACCCGCTCTTCGTGATGTTCTTCAATCCTAAACTCAGTTAATTGTGCGTCGAACTCTATTTGAATTTGGAATGACGTTTTGGTTATGGTTCACACAAGTTGGATTATTTAAGGCTGTCATCATTTTTTTGCAACATTTTTCATGTTGTCGAGGATTTGTAATGACCTCGTTCTTTTGATTTATTATCCCTAATTTTTGCCTGACTGTTCCTGTTTTCGAGATTACAGTCAGCGGGATGCCCCAAATTTCTTGAGCCTCCTTTATAGGTTTTGGCTCAGTGGGCTTTTCTCTTTTGAGAGATTGACTGCCTATGAGATAAGGAACCACCACTGTCTTTTGATTCCAGAGGAATGCTTTTGATGTCGTTCGTTGTATTATGAACTGAGAGTTTTGCAACCTCAATGCGCATCTTTTTGAATTAACTGAGAGACTACCCTGCCTCAGGTTTAAATTAAAGGTTTCAATTTGTGTTTAAAACAGAAAACTCCTACTTCTTTGGCTCGAAGGGGTTGACTAGGGATTATCTTCCTTATAACTCCAGTGTTTAGGATTTGAAAGAAACGCCTGTACATCGTCAGCAAGGTCTGTTCAAAAGCAAAATGTATGAGATTATGGCATTGTTTCGTCATCCTCCCTCTAAAGGCTTGTAACTTTTAGCAAGAGTTGAATGTCATAAAGTGAGTAAAAAACATAGCTTAAATGTAATTAAAATGATTGGATCAAATCAAGACAAACATATGCAATGCATTAATGAAACAAAGTTTGGCATTAATAGATAATTGTTTGAATAACAAAGAGATTACAACTTGAAAATTCAAATGAACAAAAGCTTTCAATTATTCGTCATAGGAGCAGTGATTATGTTTGGAGTCTCCGGAGGGTCAAACTTGATCTCCTTGGCATCAATCATGTCTTAGACCTTGTTCTTCAGAGCCCAACAGTTGTTTGTGTCATGTCCCGGACTGTCAGAGTGGTATGCACACCTTTCATTGGGATGATAGGTAGGAGCGGAAGTATTTGGGTTCCGGAGAGGAGCCTTTAATGTAATCAGCTCTGCCTTCAACATGTGTTGTAGCGCTTGACCCAGTGACATGTTGATATTAGTGAATTGTCTTTTAGGCATGACCTCCTTATGCTGATGCCCCTGTCTTTGTTGAGCAGGCGTAGGATTAGAGATCAAGATTTCTCCTACGTATTAGTCATGACAACCCTTTCGTCGGTCAGTATTAGCTCGGTGAACCCGGATGAAGAGCTTCTGATCAAGTGGTTAAAGAATGGACCAGACAGGGTCCCCAAAAACATATCAACAAGTTCACGATCAGCTAAAGGTGGTTGCACCCTTCCGGCAAGATCTCTCCATTTTTGAGCATACTCTTTAAATCCTTCATCCGTCCCTATTGACATACCCTGGAGTTGGGTACGCGTAGGAGCGAGGCTGGAGTTATACTGATACTTCCTATAGAACACAGTAGCCAAATCCTCCCAGCTGCGGATACTGGCTCTGTCCAAATGATAGAACCACTCAAGCTGAGTCCCTGAAAGACTGTCTTGAAAGAAATGGATCCACAAGTTCTTATCAGCAGTGTAAGGTTGGATCTTTCTTATATATGACCGGAGGTGCAGCTTTGGACAGGAAGCTCCGTCATACTTGGCAAAGGCAGGTGCCTTGAATTTATTTGGAATCACCACCCCATAGGATAGACCTAGATCTCCGAAGTCCAGACCGGGCACCTTCTGCATCTCCATAGCGCTCAAACGGTCTTCCAGCTATTTGTACTTATCCTCAGCAGGAGGATACTGTTCTTCATCATAGTCTGTCTCATTGTCGAAGACCATAGGGCTAGGAGCCCTCCTTTCTTGTGGACTATCTTTCCCTCCAGATGGGGTGGTCAGATCAACTTCATTCTGCAACCTATTTCCAAACCTGCGTCCAGTGTTGAACAGGATGGTCCTCTTTTTCTTCTTCTTTTTCTCCTTCAGAATCAAAGTCTTCAGGTCCTGCTGACCCTTAGCTAGATTCATGAACAACTCTTGAAATTGGGCATTCTGGGCCTGAAGGGCCTTGATAGCTTGCTCGGTTGAAGGTTCAGTAGACATGATGATTGCTGAAATAAACAGCGAAGAAGATAAGAGACCTGTACTGGGAGACCTGTTATGCAATGATATGTATGATATATGTATACAATGTTTTCAAGGATCTCGCGGGGTAAACAAGAAACTATTAGAATCTGAATCTGGTAGCTTGATTGAAGGAACTTCATGTTGCTGAGAGTCCTTCTTCAAGAGTCAAGCTCACCATATCGAGTGGGTCATAGCCCCTGACTCAAGTTATCGTGTTTTGATTTCTAAACAACCTTGGCTAGAGGAAAATAAATCCCCTTTGCCCCTTGCTGGACATTTGATTTACCATAACCTGCATCACAAGCCCTTGAGATCCTTGAAATGGTTAAGGAAATGTTAAGGCATGATGTTATGATGTGTATGATATGCATTTAAGCAAAAGTGTGAAATGATGTAAGTAAACCCTGCAATAAATCCAAATTATCGGATAAGGACTGTAAACAAAACCTGCAAGGAACTCATGTTGTCAGATAACAAGAATGTGCAAGTAGTTCAAGTTTGAAGCCACACAAGTCACACAAACAGCCTTAAGTTTAGGCTGGCATGGAGTTTAGGTATTACCCTCTTTCAGTTTCAGTTGGTTCAAAACCTGTCCTATAAATAGTAACCGGGTTCTAAGGAGCTCAATATCATTGGATTGTTTTCTATGTTCATCGTTTTGGTTTAGCCACTTAACTAGCGACCAAAATATTCCAAGAAAATAATCCTCAATGAGTGTAGTATCGAGTATCTACCAACTTTGGACTGCACCAAAGTCGGTCATCTCACTACCCCTAAAAAAGGCCAAGATGGTCAAGTAAGGTTCTAGTTCATTAGTGCTTAGTGACATCACTCAGCGGCCCCGTATTCTCTTTGATTGACTCAAAGGCTACCGGTACTCACAAATATTTCGCACTAACATAGCTATTGCTTCAACTGTGTCGGTATACCCCGTACAGTTTCCACAATGTATTGCTATCTATGAATGTTTCCCAAATCCGGGTGGAGGATTTCAAACCCAAACAATAGAACCAAGTGTAAAGCAAACAAAGCAATCAAGGTAAGCAAGTAAAGGTGATCTAAACCCTAAGGTAACCCCACTTTTAAAGAAGTCCCCAGCAGAGTCGCCAGTTCTGTGATCGGTGGGAATGAGAACTGACTGTTTTGGAATGCTGGTTCGCGTTTGCGTTTGTTTTCGCAAAATGTCGCGGTAAGCAAGAGTCGCCACCGTCTTTTATTTTATCCAACAAGGAAAGGACAAAAGCACAGAAAAATTCCTTTTCGAGATGTTTCTCGGGTTCGGGAGGTAGATTATAGAAAGGGAAGGTGTTAGCACCCTTTCTGTTCGTGGTTATCCACGGGCTCTTAGGTACTTGCTCACTATGTTTTCAAAAGTTTGCTTTTCTTTGTGTTTGTGGGTTTGAAAAGAGTTTTTGTTTTAAAAGGGGTGTAAGTGCGAAATGTTTTGTTTTGTTTTTAAAGGAGCAAGTACTTAAGAACCTCTACCTACTCAAAAAGGAATTAAACGGTGCTAATGTCCTTTAGACAATGCTATCCCACTATTGAGGAGTAGGTAGCATCGTCGTTGGAGCTTTTCGGGTCAATTCGATTAAGGGACGTGTGGTCACTAAAGCAATGTTAGGACGCCTTAGTGGTAACCCTAATGTCTTAGATCATTTTATCCGAGGCAACCGTTTCGAGGCAACTTATGATCTTTGGACAAGATGGCAACCTCTAAAACATCATATACTCAATGACCACGTTCGAGGCAACCAAGTGAGGTGTACCCTAAGAGTGGCATGTGCGAGTGTATTGTTTTTCAGTTATATTATATTTGTATATTTAGGTGTTCTACCGTTTGTTTTCAGATCTTGTCATACAATCCTAGTTAGCATACATCTAAGCAGTTAATATATGTATAGGAATTTAAAGTGTGGGAATTGTAAATCCTACGCTACTACAAGGCTTCGGGGAGGGGGATTATTTACATGTCCAAAATTGGGGGAATAAAGCAGTAAAGTGTAAAAGTCTTAGTTAAGCTATCACAAACCAGTAGGCAATTACAATAAAATAAACGCGCGCGAATCTGAAAATAACTTCTAAAAATCCTAAGAATAAATTTTTTTTGTTGTTTTATTTTATTTTTGGAAAATGATCTAAATCTTCTTAATTTTAGTTTTGAGAAAATGTTAAGATAATTAAATGATTAATTACCAAAGTTAATTTAATAGAAAAACTAGCCTAATGTTTTTGTGGTTTTTCTTTTTAATTGATTTTATGTTGATTAAAAAAAAGAAATAAAATAGTCAAAACAAAGATGAAATCGAAGGAACAGGCAGTAAATCAAGAAAGGTATAATTCTGGAGGCCTGGATCGAAAGAGGTGTGGGCTGTCTTTCGATCCAGTGAAGAGGCTTGATCGAAGGTGCACGAGGGGCTGCACTTTGAGGGTGTTCGATCTGGATATGTCATCCTTCGATCTGGGAACCCTGGATCCAGTTCGAAGCTAAGCTGCTAAGCTTCGAAGCTCTGAACAAGATTCTGAGAAGATATTTCCTGCAAAATGAGACAAATGTTAAAGATCCAGGGGGGACTTTACCCCCCCTGATTCGAATCTCCTCCCAATTTGAATCCTTCCTCAATTTGAATATGCTGAATCTGGGCCTGGGTTTGTTTTATCCTGAGATTCGAAGGAGAAACTTAGATCGTGCCCCCAGCAATGGCACGATCTCATCTTTGCGCTTCAGCTTACATGCAACATAATCAGTAATAACAAGAATACATATGCAATGTGTATTTAAATGTCATGAAGGTGCAATTTTGGTTTTGCAAACCCTTACCAATTAAAGATGTATGATCTGTGGCTCTGGGTGTGGAGATGTTTGCTGAATGGCTGCTTTGGCTTGGATTACTTATGAAAATGCTGATAACCTTTGGTGGGTTTGTGGGCAGCGTATCTCCAAATCCTCCCTGTTTCTCTTTCTCCTTTTTCGTTCCTTTTGTAATGTGTCACTAGCCTCGTATTTATAGGAGTGTGGGGGTGCACGAAAATGGCAAGGGACAGCCATTTAACCAGGCCTTTAAAGCCATGAGACAAGAATCATACATATTAAAAGATTTCCTTTTTTGAAATATTCATGTCTCTTTGGAATCTTGAATGAACCTGGACACCTTTGATTTTCGAATGCCTCCAGGCCATGCTCTTCGATTGGTCTTGAGTTGCCTCCTTCGAATGGACTTCTTATGTACCCTTCGAATGGGACTTCTGAATGCTTCTTCAAATGAACCTTTTGAATGTTCTTCGAATTGAACCTTTGAATGCTTCTTCAAATGGACCTTTACATGTTCTTCGAATGAGTCATTTACATGTTCTTCGAATGAGCCTCTTGCCTGGTGTGCTAGCAAGTTGAAGGGCCTTTTCCTTTGTGAATCGAAACAAACTTGTAGGAGATTCTTTCCTCGTGAGTCGAAGGTAAGCCTGATGTAGTTAATGCATAGTCGAAGCATTGTGAAATTGACTTGATCGAAGGGGGGTCCAGCGCTCAATCGAAGACTTGCAGACCAAAGCTTGATTGAAGGCTTCCAAACACCTAATCGAAGCTTACTAATCAAAGCCTGATCGAAGAGTGCCAAATGCCCAATCGAAGACTGGTGAGTCAAGCCTGTATCGAAGGATTTTGGATGCCCAATCGAAGAATTTTTCCCAGATGCCAATCGAAAGACACTTTGTTCTTCTTCAAAAAACTTTATTTTCGTTAAGCAAGTGTTTGTGACCAACCATGTAAGGGAAGACCTTTGAAAACATGAGAGGGAAAATTTTTGGGTACAACAGATAGAAAAGCTGAAAAATGGAAAAATATGGAAAACAAAAGTAGCACCCAGGTTCGAACCCAGGACATGGGCCTCACCAGCGTGCTACTTTGCCACTGGGGTGGCTATACATCCATTGTTTTAAGTGAAACGAAAATAACATAACATGAACAAAGTCCTTGCCCTGTACTTCATCTTCTTCCTCAAGCTTGGCCAGATGTCCTGTAACTCTCTCATTCTTCCATGAAAATGAAAACTCATAACATGAAATTTGTAGTATTTGATCTCACGATTCTAACCATATAAGTTATGTAAACTAACAATCAAAGATCAGAGAGAATTTTAAAAGCCCTAAATTTAAACCTAATTTTTTCAGAAACTTCAAGTTCTAAATTCTCTCAACTTAGGTCAAATAAATGCAAGATAAAGATATGTACAGTTTTGTTGTAATTAAGACTACATTATTTACTCACAAATCGTGGCCAATGGTTGCCTGTACAAGGAGATAGAAGTTGAGATTTTACCTCCTTCAGTTGAAATCATGGATGGAACTGGAGTGAGTTTGATGGAGGCCTGATGCTTGCTTGAGCTTCCTTAAACCTCCCTGAATGTATTCCAACCCTTGCCTTGCTTTGAAAGTGTCTGAAACTCCTTGGCCAAGTCAACCTGCAAGCTTTGCAAACAAAAATGGCAGATGATGGAGAAGGGGTTACAATACGAGGATGAAGGTCTGGATTGGTTAGATATCAAGTAGGTAAGATTTTTTGATGATCAAGACTTGAAACGCACGAGCCAAATGAGAGATTGGTATGCTTATGCCAAAACTGCAAGTCTTGACAGTTTTATGGTGTTTTTTGAGCTTGGGAGTGTTTCAGGCTTCAAGTAATCGTGTCTTGTGTTGTATTATGTTTGTATATTAGTATGGAATTATTTTTTAGTCAGCCCTCCAACAGATGTGTCAGTTTTAACCTTTTTGCAACCTTTCTTGCTTTTGAAGTAAAGTGAATGGACAAGGCTTACCATGCTTGTACTTGCTTTCTTAGGGTTGGTATATACTTGTACAAATTGCTTTAGGCATGTAAGACTTGTATGTGCAATGGAGACAGGTTCAATGCTCAAGAATTGGAAAGTGGCAAAAGTTGAGCTTTTTCAAAATGGCAATGGTCACTTTATGCCATTTATGGAATTACAACTTGGGTAATGGCTCTAGGGTATGGATCAAAGATTTGTCAACTGAGTAAGCATTAAATTAAGGAGTAAGGAACAAGTTTGGGACCTGTAAAGCACGGATTAGGCAGCATAGGTACTGATTGGAACTTTGTTCTTCATGAAATGGCTTGGACAAAAAG
This sequence comes from Vicia faba, assembly GCA_948472305.1. Classification (NCBI taxonomy): domain Eukaryota; kingdom Viridiplantae; phylum Streptophyta; class Magnoliopsida; order Fabales; family Fabaceae; genus Vicia; species Vicia faba. Next base: position 281,415 of record CATIWC010001037.1, read on the forward strand.
TGAGAAATTGCCAACTTCATCTCTTCGATTCTCTCTACTCAAAAATGATCTTGAGGAGTTCTTGGACATTTTTGAAATCTTGCAATGTTCTCTATAAATCATCTTTGAAATTCATTTCAAGATAACTCTTGGAACTAGGTGAAAAATTGCCATGAAGTTGGGTCCAAAATCTGCCTAAACTAGGGCAAAATTTCACTAAGTTATTTAGTTCATGAGCATGTATTCATAAATTTATATCTTGATATCCAAGTATCTTTAGAGGAAAGTGTGTGAATAAAAGTTGTAGATTTCATGGAGGTCTACAACTTTCATGTTGGGAATTTTCTTTGAATCATTATGCATCATGGTGAAAAAATGGCATAAAGTTGAGAAAAAAATAAGAAATTTTCTATACTTGGAAAATTTCTAAGTTAAGAAAATTTTCAAATTTAAACCCTAATCTTCAAACTTGGATTTTTTGATGAACAAGTTTCACATTTTGACATGTTTTGATGAATTGTGACCCTTGACACTTGATTTTGACCAAAAAGTCAAAGTTTGACTTTTCAGTGTACAGTTGACTTTTGATCAGTTGACTGCAAATTTCATCTGTCAATCTAATGAAATTGAAATGTTTTGAACCATGTAATTAGATCAAGATGATGCCAATGAATCCTTGGAATAATTCTTTAACTCAGTTGGTCATTTGCTAGGTCAAAAATCAGAAATTGCCCTTCCTCAATCAAAACCCTAATTTTGACCATTTTGCCCTTTTGATGATTTGATCAAATTTCTTAAGGAATTGTAATCCAAACTTGATCAAATGATACATATGAGTCTAGAATGTTGATGTGGATAAACAATTATGAAGTTTGAATGTAAATTGTTCATGGTTGACTTTTTCCCCAATACAGCTGCAGGGTTTGGCTGGAAGGGTGCAACCACCTTTGTCGGATAGAGAGCTGGTTGACATGTTTTTAGGGACCCTGTCAGGTTCATTCTTCAATCACTTGATCGGGAGCTCATCTACAGGGTTCACCGAATTAATTCTGACCGATGAAAGGGTCAAAGTTGGCATTAAAAGTGGTAAAATTCAGAAGGATGCCTCCGCTTCCACTGCTATTAAAAAGACCTTCCCAGCCAAGAAGGAAGTTTCTGCTGTTCACACCCAGAGAAACCAAGGGAGAACAGAGGGCCGACCAACAGCGGGGGCTGTGATGATCCAAAACTCCTCAGTCAATCAACCTCGCAGCAATAAACCAAGAGCTAATCAGCAAAGGGTAGAAAGGCCACAACGACAATTCACCTGAATCAATATGACATCGGCTCAAGTCCTTCCTCATATGTTAAAGCTGAACCTTACCAACTTGAAAGAAGCGCCGAAAAACCCCAATACCTCTTCTCCTTATTATCATTACAATGCAAAATGTGCATACCACTCGGACAGTGTAGGGCATGATACCAACAATTGTTGGGCTCTTAAAAACAAGATCCAAGATTTGATAGATGCCAAGGAAGTAGAGTTTGATGCTCCCGAAAAACCCAACATGATATCCGCTCCTATGCCAAAACATGGTCATAATGTCCATGCCATTATGGAAGATCTTCATGTTACCGCTGTTAATGACTTAATGACTCTGTTACCAATAATTAAAGTGAATCTGTTGAAGGCCGGGATATTCCCAGGCTGTGAAAAAGACTGTTACTTCTGTTCAACCATGCAATCCAACTGCCCATTGTTGAAATCAGGCATCCAATGCCTGATGGATACCCAAGAGATCCTCTTTCAAAATACTCATGTTGATACTATCACTCATGTTACTCTTGTTACCTTTTTTTACTCCAATCAATGACATTGCTATAATAACCATCTCCGACAATCTTTCCAAGACCTGCAAAAGGCCTATTAAGATTACGCCTGATCCTAAGTTTGTACCGCTGAAAATTACCATGCCGGGGCCTATCCCGTATAAATCTAATAAGACGATACCATGGAATTACGGAGGAGAGATCTTCTACCATGGTATCAAGCAGATCGAATCAGCCGAAGAGAATTCTGAGGAAGAAACCCATGATGTAGGGAATATTGCGAGAACGAGCAAGATAACTCGTAGCAGAAGGATCTTCTCTCCGGAGATTGCTCCTCCACGGGCAGTCTTCGGACCCTCAAGAGTTTTTGTGCCTGTCAAGCCATCTGTGCAAAGTCCGGTAATTGAAGAAATTGACGCTCCCGAAGCTAGACCCTCTGTTGTTACTACCGATAAAGGTAAGGGGATCCAAGAAGCGCCTGTCAGGACGAAGGCTCAGGATGTGGTTATTCCCGAGACCACCCAAAAAGAGATGGAAGAAATCTTAAAGATAATCAAGAAGAGCGACTATGATGTCGTAGAGCATCTGGGGCAAACCCCTTCCAAAATCTCTATGCTGGCTCTCTTACTCTGCTCCGAGGCTTATGCCAAAGCCTTGATCAAATTTCTAAAGACGGCACACATCGAAGATGTGAAAAACACAAGAAGGGGGGTTGAATTGTAAAACTTAAATCAAAGGTGCAGACAACGCTGTATTTTTATCCTGGTTCGTTTGATCTCAAACTACTCCAGTCCACCCGTCAAGGTGATTTCGCCTATCTCCAACGAGGTCTTAATCCACTATAATCAACTGATTAAACAACTGCTTTAACAACTGTTAAAGCCTTCTTGAGTCTAACCACAGACCGATTTATCTCAAGGAAATTCTCTTACAGATAATTGAACAAAAGTGTGTTTGATGTTTTCTAATAAAACTATATATCACAACTATGATAATACACAATATTAAGCTTAGAATGAACTAGACTGCTAATGCTTTTGAGTAGGCTTGGTTGAAAGCTTTAGCAAAAATGAGAGCGTGCATGAAGATGATTAGCTTAGGCGTGTATATGCGTGTAGAGTATTAGCCTTTTCTTTTCTCACATTGACTTGATTAATTAGCCAAGGAAGAGATACGTTGGTGTCCATAAATCACTTTCAATAATCATAACGTTCTTTCCTATTTGAGCAGATCTTATCTTTGAATAAATCCGTTGGTAATAAATCTGTCTTGAATGCATAGTAACGCTTCAGACTGTTCTGCTAATGATAATCAGAGTGTTCTTTCCTTTATGCTGACGCTTCTAAGTGCTGATGACTTGGTTAGGATCTTGATCAGAGTCAGAGTATTTTATGCGCAGATTCTGTTCATCAGGCTTCAGCGTATAGCACATGTTATTTGATCTTCTGATGCTGACATATCTTCTAATGCTGATGTTGATACTGATATTCTGATGCTGATTCCATCAGAGTTTCTGTAAATACACAACATAATTTTAAGTAGCATATATGTCTTATATAAATCTTACAATTTATTTAATCTTGTATTTTGTTATCATCAAAACTCTAACTGAGGGTTGTAGAATCAAACTATGTTCTAACAATCTCCCCCTTTTTGATGATGACAAAAACCAGATTTTTTTCCAATTAAAGATAAGGAGTAAACGGTATTAGAGATTAGCGATAAGGAATAAAAGGTATCAGTGATAAACAAGTAACGAATAAAAGGTATCAGAGATAAGATTAAAGAATTAAGGTATCATAGCTAAGAAGAGAAAAACTCCCCCTGAGTTGATTACTTCCCTTTAATTCCATGAGACTTTGAGCATCAGACCTTTACTGTGTCAGAGTGCATCAGATTCATCAGAGTTTTGTACTTGTAAGCTTTTCAGAAGAGAAGAAAATTAAATAGATCAGAATGTTTGAGACTTATGTCTCAGTAATCCGTTATTGAAAAATATCATTCTTTCTCCCCCTTTTTGTCAGTTATCAAAAAGCACAATTAATCAGAGTGGTGCCTTTATTAACGGCAAATGAAATTAAGAGTCTGATAGATTCTAACCTGGCAACTGGAGCAAAGGTTTCTGTATATTCTATCCCCTCTTGCTGACTATAACCTTGTGATACCAATCGTGCTTTGTTTCTGATGACTTCACCTTGTTCGTTCAGTTTGTTTCTGAACACCCATTTTGTTCCAATGACGTTGAATCCTTTTGGTTTGGGAACTAGATCCCATACGTCATTTCTTATGAATTGATTTAGCTCCTCTTGCATTGCTAGAATCCAGTCATTGTCCAGAAGTGCTTCATCAATTGTTAATGGTTCAATTAGAGAAACAACTCCCATGAGGGATTCTTCAGAGTTTCTGAAGCTAGCTCTTATTCTGATTGGATCTTCCTTTCTTACTAAGATTGTTTCTTCTGGGTGATCCATGCTGCTTCTGGATGGTCTTTTCTGAAGTTGATCAACAGAAGGTGCTGGATTGCTTGCAGTGCCTCTTTCTGATGTTGAGGGAGTGTCTTTGTTAAGAGCTTCTGATGACTTGTCTTCAGTACCTGTGAATTCAACTTCCATACCTGCAAATACTTTATTCTGCTTTGACTTTTGAGAGTCAAGCTTATCATCAAAACAAACACTGATTTATTCTTCCATAATCTGTGTTTCTGTATTGTATACTCTGTACCCTCTTGAGCGTTCAGAGTATCCTAACATAATACACTTTTGTGCTTTAGAGTCAAACTTGTTCAAATAATTTTTTGTATTTAAAATAAAACAAATACGTCCAAATGGATGAAAATAGGAAATGTTGGGCTTTCTGTTCTTCCACAATTCATATGGAGTCTTTTCCAGAATAGGTCTTATGGAGATTCTATTCTGAATGTAACACGCTGTGTTTATTGCCTCTGCCCATAAGATCTTAGTAACGTTAGTCTCGTTGATCATGGTTCTGGCCATTTCTTGCAATGCTCTGTTCTTTCGTTCTACAACTCCATTTTGATGGGGAGTTCTAGGACTGGAGAAATCATGCAGAATGCCTTTGTCATTAAAGAATGACTCAAAATCTTTGTTTTCAAATTCTCCACCATGATCACTTCTGACTTTGACGATTCTAAGATCCTTTTCATTCTGAACTTGGTTGCAGAAGGTGACAAACACAGAGTGTGACTCTTCCTTGTGTCTTAAGAACTTTACCCATGTCCATCTGCTATAGTCATCTACGATTACTAACCCATACTTCTTACCACTGACTGAAGCAGTTTTAACTGGTCCAAATAAGTCAATGTGCAGAAGTTCTAATGGCTTAGAGGTGGAAACAATGTTTTTAGATTTGAAAGCTGGTTTTGCAAACTTGCCTTTCTGACATGCTTCACACAGAGCATCTGAATTGAACTTCAGGTTAGGAAGTCCTCTGACCAGATTGAGTTTGTTAATCTGAGATATTCTTCTCATACTAACATGTCCCAATCTGCTGTGCCAGATCCATTGCTCGTTGTTAACAAACAGAAGACACTTTACATTCTGACTTTTCAGTTCAGAAAGTTTGATTTTATAAATGTTGTTTCTCCTCTTTCCATTAAATAGGATAGTCCCATCTTTCTGACTAACAGCTTTGCATGAATTTTGATTAAAGATTATATCATAACCGTTATCACTTAATTGACTTATGGATAACAGATTATGCATTAATCCATCTACTAATAAAACATTACTTATAGAGGGAATATTTCCATTACCTACTGTTCCAGAGCCAATGATCTTTCCTCTCTGATTGCCTCCAAAGCCTACGTGGCCTCCAGGCTTAAGTTCCAGGCTTTGGAACATATGCCTTCTTCCCGTCATGTGTCGTGAGCAGCCAGAGTCCAGGTACCATGATTGGTGTTTCTGCTTTGCTGCTAAAGATATCTCTTCTGTATCTGATTCAGAGTTTGACTCAGAAGCTTCACTGTCTTCTGTTATGTTTGCCATGAGAGCAATGTTTGCTCTTTCATCATCTGATTCTGAATCAGCTTCAGATGTATCAGAATCATCCCATGTAGCCATGAGACTTTTCTTCTTTTCCTTGCTGAACTTCCTTTTGGGCTTTTCCTTCTGAAGCTTTGGGCAGTCACTTTTGTAGTGCCCTTGCTCGTTACATTCATAACAGATGATGTCTTTGTTGTTTGGCTTTCTGCTTCCTGAAGAGCCTTCAGATCTTCTGTGTCCATAGGAGGATTCTGACCTTCTGTATCTGGAGAAAGATTCGTTCTGATTCTCTGACCTTCTGGGATTCCTGAACTTCCTTTACCTCTGCTTCCATAATTGGTTCACCCTTCTGGAGAGGAGAGACAATTCATCTTCTTCTGATGAGGACCCATCAGAGGTTTCTTCTACAACCTACAAAACCTTGGATTCAGATTTTCTATTAGATTTTAAAGCTAATGGCTTACCTTGCTTTTGAGGTTCATCTGCTTCTAGCTCTATCTCGTGACTTCTGAGGGAGCTGACAAGTTCCTCCAGAGATATTTTGTTGAGATCCTTGGCTAGCTTAAGCATTGTGACCATTGGCCTCTACTGTTTTGGCAAGCTTCTGATGATCTTCTTAACATGATCAGCAATGGAATACCCTTTGTCAAGAACTTTGAGACCAGCAACCAGAATTTGAAATCTTGAAAACATAGTCTCTATTGATTCACTTTCTTCCATCTTGAATGCCTCATACTTCTGAATGAGCGCAAGAGCTTTGGTTTCTTTGACTTGAATGTTGCTTTCATGCGTCATTCTCAGAGAGTCAAACATATTCTTTGTAGTGTATCTGTTTGATATCTTTTCATATTCAGAATAAGAGATGGCGCTGAGAAGAATTGTTCTGGCCTTGTGATGATTTCTGAAGTCACGCTTTTGCTGATCAGACATTGCTTTCCTGTCAATCTTCTGACCACTTCCATCCACTGGGTGCGTGTATCCATCAGTCACCATGTCCTACAGATCAGTATCATGGGCTAGAAAGAAGCTTTCAATTCTGTCTTTCCAGTAGTCAAAGTTCTCTCCATCAAAGACTGGAGGTTTGCCACTGAATTTGTCTCTTTCTTCATTGTTGTCATTGCTGATGTTTTGATGTGGTCCTGCCATTATGTTTTTCTTACGCTGGATCTTGTACTGACACGGTTAAGTGTCATAAGCTCAGAACCAGGAGCTCTGATGCCAATTGAAGATGTGAAAAACACAAGAAGGGGGTTGAATTGTAAAACTTAAATCAAAGGTGCAGACAACGCTGTATTTTTATCCTGGTTCGTTTGATCTCAAACTACTCCAGTCCACCCGTCAAGGTTATTTCGCCTCTCTCCAACAAGGTCTTAATCCACTATAATCAACTGATTACACAACTGCTTTAACAACTGTTAAAGCCTTCTTGAGTCTAACCACAGACCGGTTTATCTCAAGGAAATTCTCTTACAGATAATTGAACAAAAGTGTGTTTGATGTTTTCTAATAAAACTATATATCACAACTGTGATAATACACAATATTAAGCTTAGAATAAACTAGACTGCTAATGCTTTTGAGTAGGCTTGGTTGAAAGCTTTAGCAAAAATGAGAGCGTGCGTGAAGATGATTAGCTTAGGCGTGTATATGCGTGTAGAGTATTAGCCTTTTCTTTTCTCACACTGACTTGATTAAATAGCCAAGGAAGAGATACGTTGGTGTCCATAAATCACTTTCAATGATCATAACGTTCTTTCCTATTTGAGCAGATCTTGTCTTTGAATAAAGTCGTTGGTAATAAATTTGTCTTGAATGCATAGTAACGCTTCAGACTGTTCTGCTAATGATAATCAGAGTGTTCTTTCCTTTATGCTGACGCTTCTAAGTGTTGATGACTTGGTTAGGATCTTGATCAGAGTCAGAGTATTTTATGCGCAGATTCTGTTCATCAGGCTTCAGCGTATAACACATGTTATTTGATCTTCTGATGCTAACATATCTTCTGATGCTGATGTTGATACTGATATTCTGATGCTGATTCCATCAGAGTTTCTGTAAATACACAACATAATTTTAAGTAACATATATGTCTTATATAAATCTTACAATTTATTTAATCTTGTATTTTTTTATCATCAAAACTCTAACTGAGGGTTGTAGAATCAAACTATGTTCTAACAATCTCCCCCTTTTTGATGATGACAAAAACCAGATTGTTTTTCAATTAAAGATAAGGAGTAAACAGTATCAGAGATTAACGATAAGGAATAAAAGGTATCAGTGATAAACAAGTAACGAATAAAAGGTATCAGAGATAAGATTAAAGAATTAAGGTATAAGAGCTATAGGTCCATTTGTAAGGGTTTTGATTCTTCATTTTCATATGCCATTTTTAATGAATCATGGACGTTTTCATCTATAAACTGTTGTGCTCATTTTCTTTCCTTTTACATTTTATTTAAGGATGGTTATCCCTTACACACACCCACACTCACAAAATGCAGGTACTCATCCTCTCCGGATTCCTTGGGTGACTATTCTGCTTTGGCCTTCGGTGACTCTAAAGATTTGGTCAATCATGCCGAGTACGAAGGTGATGAAGGCTGTGAAGTGCCTGGAGAGTTAGCTAGACTTTTGCAACAAGAAGAGAGGGTTATTCTGCCCCATGAAGAGTTGTTAGAGACTATCAATTTGGGAACATAGGAAGACAAGAAAGAGGTAAAAGTGGGTGCCAACCTGGAGCCAAATGTCAAAAAGCGCTTAATTCAGTTGTTGAATGAATATGTTGAGATCTTTGCCTGGTCCTATGAAGACATGCCGGGACTAGATACAGATATTGTGGTTCACTGTCTCCCTACAAGAGAAGATTGTCCACCAATCAAACAGAAAGTCCTACGAATGAGGCCCGACATGTCCGAAAAGATCAAAGCTAAAGTGATGAAGCAGTTCAATGCTGGCTTTCTGGATATTACTTCCTATCCATAATGGGTTGCTAACATTGTGCCCGTGCCTAAGAAGGACGGAAAAGTAAGAATGTGTGTGGACTATAGGGATTTAAATAGGCTAGCCCCAAATATGATTTTCCACTACCACACATTGACATCTTGGTTGACAATACAGCTCAACACAAGGTATTTTCCTTCATGGATGGATTCTCGGGATACAACCAGATCAAAATGGCCCCCGAAGACATGAAGAAGACTACTTTTGTTACGCAGTGGGGTACCTTCTGCTATAAAGTGATGCCATTCGGACTGAAGAATGTTGGGGCAACCTATCAGCGATCCATGGTAGCTTTGTTTCATGACATGATACATCATGAAATTGAAGTCTACGTAGACGAAATGATAGCCCGTTCACAGACAGAAGAAGAACACCTCGACCATCTGCAAAAGCTGTTTGTCAGATTGAAGGAATATAAGCTCAGACTGAACCCTAGCAAGTGCACTTTCAGAGTCAGGTCCGATAAACTTTTGGGATTCATCGTCAGTAACAAAGGCATTGAGGTTGATCCTGCTAAAGTCAAATCTATACAAGAAATGCCTGCCCCCCGCACTGAAAAGGAGGTTAGAGGTTTCTTGGGACGCTTAAACTATATTGCAAGGTTCATCTCTCACCTAACATCTACCTGTGAGCCAATCTTCAAGCTGTTGAACAAAGATCAGGTGGTTGAATGGAATAATGATTGTCAAGTTGCTTTTGATAAGATCAAGGAGTATTTGCTGGAACCTCCTATCTTGATGCCACCTGTCGAAGGAAGGCCTTTAATCATGTATCTGACTGTTTTGGATAATTCGATGGGGTGCGTACTGGGCCAACATGACGAGTCTGGCCGAAAAGAGCATGCCATTTATTACCTTAGCAAAAAGTTTACCGACTGTGAGACTCGCTACTCACTGCTCGAGAAAACTTGTTGCGCTTTGGTATGGGCTGCTCGCCGGTTAAGGCAATATATGTTGACACATACCACTTTGCTGATTTCTAAAATGGATCCGATTAAGTACATCTTCGAGAAGCCTGCTTTATCCGGAAGAATTGCTAGATGGCAGATGATCCTGACTGAATATGATATTCAATACACAACCCAAAAAGCTATAAAGGGGGGTGTACTAGCTGACCATCTAGCTCATCAAGCCGTCGAAGATTACCAATCTATGAGGTTCAATTTCCCTGACAAAGAAATTATGACATTAGACAACATTGAAGGTAACAGACCGTATGAAGGACCTGAACAAGGATCCCGATGGACCCTGTACTTTGATGGTGCTTCAAATGCACTTGGCAACGGTATCGGTGCGGTACTTATTTCTCCAAAAGGTTGCCATACACCTTTCACTGCTAGACTCTGCTTCAGCTGCACCAACAACATGGCCGAGTATGAATCTTGTATCTTTGGTCTCAAGGCCACTATTGACTTGGGAATCAAATCTCTGATTGTATTTGGGGACTCAGCTTTGGTTATCAGTCAAATCAAAGGAGAGTGGGACACTAAACATCCTAATCTTATCCCATACAAAGAACATGTCTTGACATTGTTGCCTCATTTCGAGCAGATTACCTTCGAGCACTTCCCGCGAGAAGAAAATTAGCTAGCAGATGCTCTGGCTACAATGTCTTCCATGTTTAAACTCAAATGGGATAATGAGGCTCCCCAAATCACCATCAAGCGAATGGATGAACCTGCGCACTGTCATGAGATTAATACCGAAGAAGTAGTGGAACAACCATGGTTTCATGAAATCAAAAGGTATCTCCAGACTCGAGAATACCCTGAAGGAGCTTCAGTCAATGACAAAAAGTTCTTAAGGAGATTTGCTGCCAAGTTCTTCCTGAGCAATGGTATCTTATATAAGCGCAACCATGATTGTGTTTTACTTCATTGTGTGGACAAGGTTGAAGCCGGGTCAATCATGACTAAAATACATAGCGGCACATTTGGCACCCACTTGAGCGGACATACGATGGCTAAGAAGATTCTAAGGGCAGGCTACTACTGGTCTACCATGGAAGCTGACTGCCATCAACATTCCCGTACTTGTCACAAATGCCAAGTCTATGCTGACAAGGTACATATTCCTCCAGTTCCTCTCAACGTTCTAACAGCTCCTTGGCCATTCGCGATGTGGGGAATCGACATGATTGGAGAGATCAAGCCTACAACATCCAATGGACATCGCTTCATCTTGGTCGCTATTGATTATTTTACCAAGTAGGTCAAAGCAGCTTCCTTTGCCTCCGTTACAAAGAATGTGGTGGCCTGCTTCATCAAGCAGAACCTCATATGCCGATATGGTATCCCCGACAGGATCATCACGGACAACGGTACAAATTTGAACAACACTGTGATCACCTCTTTGTGCGAGCAGTTCAAGATTCAACATCACAATTCATCTCCCTATCGGCCAAAGATGAACGGTGTTGTTGAAGCCGCGAACAAAAATATCAAGAAGATCATTCAAAAGATGACAGTCACCTACAAGGACTGGCATGAGATGTTACCGTTTGCTCTGCACGGATATCGTACCACGGCGCGTACTTCAACTGGGGCAACCCCCTTTTCTTTGGTATATGGCATGGAGGTTGTTTTACCTATGGAAGTTCATATTCCTTCCTTGAGGATTATGAAGGATGTTGGTTTAAATGAAGATGATTGGATTCAGACCCGGCTTGATCAGCTTAATTTGATCGACGAGAAGCGACTTACTGTTGTTTGTCATGGTTAGACGTATCAAAAACGGATGATAAAGGCTTTCAACAAAAAAGTCAGACACCAGGTATATCAAGTCGGAGATCTTGTAATCAAGCGGATCATCTTGCCGCAAAGTGATCCCAGGGACAAGTGGACTCCTACTTACGAAGGACTATTTGTGATCAAGAACATCTTTTCTGGTGGGGCTATGATTCTGACCACCATGGACGACGATGACCTGCCGCACCTTGCAAACACAGACATAGTCAAAAGATACTACGCATAAACGACCCGACAAGTTGAAAACCCGAAAGGGCGACTTGGGCAAAAATGGGCATCCCGGTGAATCGAAAACCCGAAAGGGCGGTTCAGGAAAAAATTAGGGATAAATAAAAAAATTTGTACACCCGGCAAGTTGAAAACCCGAAAGGGCGACTTGGGCAAAAAAGGGTTTCCCGGTGGATCGAAAACCCAAAAGGGCGGTTCAGGCAAAAGTTAGGGAATTTAAAGCGTATGACTATGTCTCGTCGGATCACTTTAAGAATAATCTCTTCCCCAACAAGCTCCAAGCTTCTGATCAATCCAATCATCTACAGACGAAGCAACGAATGGACAAATACTCAGAGTTGTGAAGGCTATAGTAGAATGGGAACCCCATGGAATTGTTGCACATAGCCATCTTTCTTTTTGAATATAAATTTTTCTCAATTTTTACGACAACATTCTCTTACTAGGATGTCTGTCTCCTTTGTACAAAGATGCTTACCAAAAATTAATACAAATATACTTCAAAGTGCAGAAATTTGTTTGCATTTCTTTTCTTTTTTACACTTATGTTTTAGTTGAAAACGTCCAATGTTTTGTTAAATAGGCATATGCATTTGAATAAAATCAATGCTTACAAATAAAACGAAATTGAAAAGAATAATTACTGATAGGTTGAAGGTGTAGGAAGATATCTTTGTGCCATTTCAGAAGAAATCCCCTACGATACATCAGTCAGATCCCCACCAAAGCTAAAATTGGAGTATATTTCCCCAACGGAGTTAAGCTTCAAGATCCTCAGCAGAGCCAATACTTTCTAAAGCTTGATTCCCCAGCTGAGTTGAATTTCAAAATTCCCATCAGAGTTAAGCTTCAAGATTCCCGATGGAGTTCGAAAACCCTGAAAATCCTATCCCTAGCGGAGCCAGAATAGTAAGCATTTCCCCACAGAGTTTACCTCACAGCAAGATCGAAGATTCTCGGTCTCTTTTCTCCAAGCGAAGGCCTCCAAGGTTTCCATTCCCCAGAAGAGATTTCCAGAAGTTCCCCTAGTCATGAAGGATTCTCATTCCCCGCAGAAGTTGTCAGAGGCCTTGTTAATCCCCAGCATCGGTTAAGGATTTACTTTCCCTGACAGCAATCAAAGATTTCATTATCTCCACTTATCAAGGATCTATTTTCCTCAGCAAGACAGCTACTCAGCTTACATGCATATCCATTACATTCATATATCATAAACATTGATGAAATACAGTTCGTTGCATCATACATACCATGCAACATAACTTTGTGTTTTAGCTAACATTTTACCCTTTTCAGGATAAGATTAAAAGGCTATCGTTAACAATTGTTCGGATACAATATGGATATACCCCAAACACGGCGGTCATTCTATTACTCATTCAGAATTTCGAGTAAAATACAGTGCAGATACACCCCAGACATGGCGGTCATTCTATTACCCATTCAGACTTCAGTAATCCGACACAGACTAGATACGCTCCAGACACGGCAACCATTCTATCTCTCATTTAGATCTCAACTATCAACTTTAAGTTCAGATACACTCTAAACAAGGATGCCATTCTGTCCCTTACACCAGCAGCTTGATTCTCCTCAGTGCAATCGCCACGAAAGTCATTTTGTCACTTATTCAGATCCCAGTTACAGTCTCAGATACACTCCAAACACGGAAGTCATTCTGCTACTCATACAAATCTCAAATTCAGATACAATATAGATACTCTCCAGACACGGCAGTCATTCTAATATTCATTTGAAGTTCAAATATAGTTACAACTCAGATATGCTCCAAACACAGACGCCATTCCTTTGCTCATACAAACTCAGTTTCCAGATACAGTTCAAGTGCATTCTAGACACGAATACCCTTTTGATACTCATTCTTTTGACCTACAGCGTTGCAATTCAACAAATATTCTTGGATGGCATCTTTAAGCCCATATCCAACAAGATTCTACCATCTCCAAATGGCATCTTTAAGCCCATTCCCGCATATATGTTTTGACGAGTGCAAATTTACGGACACTCTAGTGTCCAATCCTCTTTTACCTTCGAGTCACGAAAGGCAAACTTTCCAATCTAACTCTTCAGGTTCAAGAAGATTTAACAGGGGCAACTGTTGTACCCCAAAATTTTCCCTCTCATTTCACCAACATTTTCTCATCACAAGACTCTTGGAACTCAAGATCAAACTAGGGTTTGCTCTGCTCAAGACATCTCCTTGCACTGTTGACCCAAATTAGGGTTTGAGTTTGCACAGGGATGTTTTGACCTAAAATGCACAAAGTGACTTTCATGCTTCATGTTGGACTCACAAGTTTACCCATACCAAGTTTCAAGCCTTGATTCAAATTTTTGCCCAGTCAATTGGACAGTTGACCTAGAAATCAGCTGTATTGGGGAAAAAGTCAACTGTGGCCAATTGACAGTCAAACCTCATGAAATTTGACCCACATCAACATTATGAACCATTTTATCAATTTTGGACCACAACTCCTCAAGAAATTTGATCAGATCATCAAAAGGGCAAAATGGTCATTTTTAGGGTTTTGACTGCACAAAGGCAATTTTTGATTGTTTGACCTAACCAATGGCAAACCAAGCTCACATATGAACTCAAGGACTCAATGAAATTGTCTTGACCCTTCCAACAAGTTCAAAAGATCTCAAATGCATAGGATTGACAGATGAATTTTTCAGTCAACTGATCAAAATTTGACTGTACACTGAAAAGTCAAACTTTGACTTTTTGGTCAAAATCAAGTGCCAAGAGTTATTTTTCATCAAGACATGTCAAATTATGAAACTTTTTCATCAAGAAACACAAAAATGCAAATTAGGGTTTAAAATGGAAAATTTTCATAACTTAGAATTTTTCAAGTTATGAAATTTTCTTATTTTTTCCTAACTTTGTCCCATTTTTTCACCAAGATGCAAATGGATTCAAACAAAACTTGCAAAATGAAAGTTGTAGTCCATCACAAAGTCTATAACTTTGATTCACAAAGTTTTCTCAAAAGAAGCTTGTATCTCAAGTTACGATTTTTGGAACAAGGGTACCTAAAACTTTTAACTTAGAGAAAATTTGCCCTAATCTAGGCAGGATTTTGACCCATCTTCTTGGACATTTTTCACATAGTTCCACTTGGAGTTTCAAGTTGCATTACCAAGATGGATTATATTAAATGTTCCAATATTTCCAAATTGTCCAAGAACTCCTCAAACACCCTTGTGGTTAGAGAGAATCGAATGCTTGAAGTTGGCAAAAACTCACTTTTGTCCATGGCCAATACATGTTCATAACAATTTGTAATTCTGATCTAGCTAGCTTGGTTCACCATTACATGCCTCAAAACCAATTTGTACTCCTTAATTTAATGCATATCCATTGAATTAAGGTATTGTCTTGGTCATTAGGGCATTATACACTAGTTTAAGCCTTAAAAGGAAAAAGCAACAAAGCCATTTTTGCCTAAACTTCACTTTATGTCAAAACCAAATCCTTGAGGCATGGGGCCAGATCTTTGAGGCAAGATCAAATCCACTAATTCCAGTAACCAAGAGCACAATGTGTAGCATGATTTAGGGCTTGTGCAGGCCTACATTGGGAGCACACACACTCTTGCTTGAAAAAGAAGAAAAGTTGTAAATCATACACCAACTCTCACATCTGTTAACACAAGCTTAGACAAACATGGTAGACAAGTTCCATGCCTCCCAACAAGCCTAAAACACGACCCTTTCATCACTAAAACCTTCTCAAACTCAGAATCACTATTTTTCTGCAAAACAGGGCAAGTTCTGCATTTTGCAAGCCACAACCAAATTCCATCGTGCGTTTTGTCCAAAGATGGTTCAAACACCTTCCAATCAACTCACCTGAACTATCCCAGGCCCCCATTGCAAGTTGTAACACCTCTAACACACTTTTCCATTTTCATTTCAAAGCTCTGCAGGTTGAGTTCTACAACACGATTCAAGTTGTTTCAAAGCAAGCCAAGCATTGGAGAAGCTTCCTTGGACCTCAGGCAAGCTCAAGAGAAGCTCAAACACCATTGAAGGTTGCTGCATTGTCCAGCTTGAAGTCAACTGAAACAGGTATTTCATGGACTTCTATCTCCCTATTTAGGAATGGTTAGGCTTAGGTTTGTGAATGAAATATGTTGTACTCATAGCCCTGAAGCCATACATATGCTTAGTTTTCATTTACATTAATCGTGCTGAGAGAATTTCACTCATGAACTTTCAGAAAAAACTAGGTTAGAAATTAGGGCCAGAGAAATTCTCTCTGGTCTTTAAGAGTTAATCCAAGTTTTTTATATGGTTGAATTCGTTGTTTAATTCTCTATAATGTTCATGTTATGAGTTTTGTCAAAAAATCAAAGAATCAGGAGTTAGCCATTGATGCACAGAAGCGCGTGTTTTGTGAACAAGAGGAAGAAGAAGAAGTTTGGTGGGCTGAGCCTGTTTTGTTTTCACTTCTAACACCCTCATATTCAGTTTACACCCCCTGGCCCATTTATTTAAATATTTATCATTTTGACATTTTTATTTTTTATTCTGACTTTATTATTTTTTGTCCAAATATAAAAAATGCCAAAATTAATTTTCTATATTTTTTCATATTTATTTGATATTTATTTTATTTTACTAAGTATATATATGTAAATAAACTATTTTCCTTTTTTTAGTAAAACTAAAAAATAATACAAAAAAATATACTTATTTTCATTTATTATTTTTATTTATGTTTAAAAACATTTTCTTGAAAACATCCATTTTTTTGTAAATAATTATTTTTATTTTTATGTTTAATATGTATATATATATATATATATATATATATATATATATATATATATATATATATATATATATATATATATATATATATATATATATATATATATATATATATATATATATATATATATATATATATATATATATATATATATATATATATATATATATATATATATATATATATATATATATATATATATATATATATATATATATATATATATATATATATATATATATATATACTTATACATTTTATTTTATTAGATAATTAGGTAAAAAATACAAAAATACCACATTTTCATTTTTTATTTAATATTGTGTATTAAAAATATCATTTTTTATAATATACTTTTATTTTTTTGTATAAATTAGTATATTATTGTATATAACTAATAAATACTATTATTTATTAAGAATTAGGGTTTCTAGTCCTAAAATAGAAAAATAATTAAAAGTGATCCTTTTTTATTTTATTTATATTTCACATTGAAAAAATACTTTTTATACATAAAAATCATTTTGTGCATAATACCTTTTATTTGACATTTATTTATTGTATTGTATTCAATTGTTGTACATTTAAATATTGCCTATGCATTCGATATGGTTGTAATAACTTAGAATTTATTTTCTTGTCAAATATCCCCAATTCAAATTTGTACCCCCCGCCCTATATCATGTTGTAATAGTGTAACATTTAAATTCTCGCACATTTAAAAGCTTTCAATTATGCCATGCTTAGACCTAGGGTTTGTATGCAAATAAAATCAACAATTAATTTGACCTAATCCAAGATAAATATGCATGAAAAACAAACACAATGCACACTTGCACCCCTAGGGTTTCATCCACTTGTTGCCTTCAAAAATGGGCCATGGTTGCATGTCAAGTACTTTGGCAAAACAAAAACAAACAAAAAGATCATAGTCCCTCGATGACGCTATCTGAGTTGCCTAAACAAAATGATCAAGTCCCTCAGAAAATTGCCAAAGATACTTGACACTATTGCTATCATGGTCTATACGATGACCCGCGCCTGTCCCGTTAAACATCCTAACGCAAGGTTGTTCATCAAACACAATGGTGAAACAACACTATTAAAAGGGTTAAAAACATAAGAAAGATCTTTGAGTAAAATAGGGTAGACAAACTCTTAGTTACTTGATCAAAAATCTTGCAAAACATCCTTGCCATTTTTCAAAATACAACACAATTTCAAAAAGAAACATTGAATTATCTTTCGAAAAGACACACACCTTTGTATATATTCAAACAATAATCATTACAAAGGTTGCCTAGACAAGGCATCTTTTTTCAAAATATTTTCAAAACCACACACACAAAGCACCATTTTAAACAATCGAAAAGCAAAGGCAAGTGATCTAAAACAAGTAACTAAGAGCCCATGGATAACCATGGATGAAAAGGGTACTAGCACCTTCCCTTTTCATAATCTACCTCCCGAACCCACGAAAACATCTCAAAGGTCTTTCCTGTGCTTTTTGACCTTTCCTTAGGATAAAATAAAAAGTCGATGGCGACTCTTGCTAAACCGAACAAGTGCAAAAACAAACGCAAAACCCTCAAGTCAGTTCTCCCACCGTATCACAGATACACTCTAGACACGGAAGTCATCCTGCTACTCATACAGATCTCAACTTCAGATACAGTCCAGATACGCTCCATACACAGTTTCCATTCTGTCACTCATTCAGAATTTATCCCCAGTACATAGATGCTCCATACACAGATGTTTCTTTGTCACCCATTCAGAATACAGATACACTCCAGACACAACATTCATTCTGATATTCATTCAAGAATCAAATATAGTTACAGCTCAGATACGCTCTAGACACGAGCGCCATTCCTTTGCTCATACGAATCCAATCTCCAGATACAACTCAGATACGTTCCAAATACGGATACCATTCTGATGTTCATTCTCCTAGTTTTCAACAAACAGTTTTGGATTGAATCTCTAAGCCCATCTCCAGCAAGATTATACCATTTCCAAATGGCATCTTTAGGCCCATTCCCTCACCTACATTTTGACGAGTGCAAATTTACGGGCACTCTAGTGTCCAATCCTCTTTTACCTTCGAGTCACGAAAGGCAAACTTGCCAATCTAACTCTTCAGGTTCAAGAAGATTGAACATGGGAAACTGTTGTACCCCAAAATTTTCCCTCTCATTCTATCAACATTTCTTATCACAAGGCTCTTTGGACCTAATATCAAGCTAGGGTTTGCTCTACTCAAGACATCTCCTTGCATTGATGACCTAAATTAGGGTTTGAGTTTGCACAAGGATTTTTGGACCTTCAATGCTCAAATTGACTTGCATACTTCATATTGGACTCATAAGTTTTTCCATACCAAGTTTCAAGCCTTGAATCAAATTTTTGCCCAGTCAATTGGACAGTTGACCTAGAAATCAGCTGTATTGGGGAAAAAGTCAACTGTGGCCAATTTATAGTCAAACCTCATGAATTTTGACCCACATCAACATTATGAACTCATATGAACCATTTGATCAAGTTTGGACCATAATTCCACAAGAAATTTGATCAGATCACCAAAAGGGCAAAATGGTCATTTTTAGGGTTTTGACTGTACAAAGGCAATTTTTGACTTTTTGACCTAGCCAATGGCAAATTAGGTTCAACCATGGACTCAAGGACTCAATGACATCATCTTGACTTATTCAACAAGTTCAAAAGATCTCAAATGCTTGAGATTGACAGATGAATTTTTCAGTCAACTGATCAAAATTTGACTGTACACTGAAAAGTCAAACTTTGACTTTTTGGTCAAAACCAAGTGCCAAAGGTCATTTTTCATCAAGATGTGTCAAAATATGAAACATGTTCATCAAGAAACCTAAAATTGCAAATTAGGGTTTGAAATTGAAAAAATTTCATAACTTAGAATTTTTCTAAGTTATTAAATTTTCTTAATTTTTCCTAACTTTGCCCAACACTTTCACCATGATGCAAATAGATTCAAACAAAACCTCAAACATTAAAGTTATATTCCTCCACAAAGTCTACAACTTTGATTCACAAAGTTTTCTCAAAATAAGCTTGGATCTCAAGTTATGATTTTTGGAACAAGGGTCCCTAAAACTTTTAACTTAGTGAAATTTTGCCCTAGTTTAGGCAGGATTTTGACCCATCTTCTTGGCCATTTTCCACATAGTTCCACTTGGAATCTAAAGTTTCATTTCAAAGATGGATTATAGAGCATGTTGCAATATTTCCAAATTGTCCAAGAACTCCTCAAACACATTTGTGGTTAGGGAGAATCGAAGGCTTGAAGTTGGCAAAAACTCACTTTTCATCCATGGCATATTCATGTTCATCCAAGTTGCAATTTCAAGTCAGCATGTCTTACACTAGTTTAAAGGCCTCTAAACCACTTCAAACTCCATAATTAAATGCAAATCCATCAGTCTAAGCTTTTGTTTTAGTCATTTGGACATTGTACACAAAATTAAGCCCTAAGTAGAAAAAGGCAAATTTCCATTTTTGCTTAAATCATGCTTTATGTCAAAACTGATTTCTTGAGCATTGATCCAAATATTTTTCAACTAATCAAATCCATAAGTTGGAGGGGCCAAGGGCAGAAGTTACAAAGTATTTGATAGCCTGTACAGGCCTGTAACAAACACTTCCACATTTTACTTCAAAAACAAGAAACTTGTCAAAAACTTGAGAACTTAAAAACCAGCAAAGATAAACTTATGCAAACAGTTTGAACATCTTTCTCACACCCCTTTGAGCTAGAAACATGATTGCTTGAGCCTTTAAACACCCCATAGCCAGAAATCACATTCCTTTGGCAAAACAGGGCAAGTTCTGCAACTTGAGTTCCATAGCTCATTTGGCTCGTGCGTTTTGCCCCAAGTTGCTTCAAACACCTTCCATTCAACTCACCCAAGCTATCCCAAACCTCAAACACCAATTGAAACTCCATTTACAGTGTTTTCCATTTTCACTTTGAGCTTGTGCAGGTTGAGTTCTATAGGCTGATTCAAGTACATTCAAGGCAAGCAGGCTATTGGAGAAGATCAAGTGAAGTCCAAGCAAGCTCCCAAACATCTCAAGCCTTGTTGAAAAGCACTACATTTCCCTACACGAAGTCAACTGAAACAA